>JAFVLL020014029.1:0-13152 GCA_021397915.2 Tor tambroides | reverse complement strand
AAAGCCAGACATGCTTTCAACATCCTACGCCCCATCTGGAACTCAACAGCGCTCTCTAAGAAGATCAAAGTCTGCATCTTCAGTACCAACATGAAAGAAGTCTTGTTGTATGGAGCCACAAACAAACTCCAGGCCTTCATTAACAATTGTACATTAACAATTAATACATATATGAACTGGTATACGATACATATATAATAAATGAACTGGTAGCGTTGCCCGCATCTTTCAGAAGGCCATTGCTTCTATGCACAAACCAAGCTGCAGGATCATTGCTCATCATCCTGCCAAGGGTTGCTACACCCTACATCCAGCTTCAAGTCCTCACCTGGGGTGAACAGACAGCCTCACCCAAATACAGTAAGGATTCACTAGAGTAGACTATAACATTCTTCGCTGTGGGCTCATAGCTGGTCATCCTGCCCAGAGTACTACACCGGAGTTAGGAACAAATTCGACATAGAGCAATTCGCCAGATTATGCTTTAAATATATTCTGACATTTATTTAGTTTTGTCATTTGAAATCATGTTTGTGGGTTAATCGTTTTGAAAATAAATGTTTTGGGGATTTATTTATTTACTTTTTTTTAAAATGTAAAACTGTCTTAGTTTTTCATAATTTACATTTAGGACTAAATAAGCACTGTCCTGCCCCCTTGAAATTGAATGTCAATTCACCATATATCTGCATACCCATGCAATGCATCTGATGATGACCATGCTGACACAACTCTCGCAAAGCAAGTTTGTGAACTTCAATCTCAAGTTGTTGCTCTGCAAAAGCATTCTGGCCAGGAGGATAAAGCCAAAAATGCAAAACTAGTTGAGGTGGGTGCACTGAGGAATGTTGTCACTGAGTCACAGGCCCAGATTACAGCTCCAGCCAAATAAAAAATGAAGAATGATGTGGAAATAACTGAAATTACTGATTTGAAGAGGCAGAATGCTGACTTGAAGGTTCAAATGGCTCCTGAGATGCACAGAAACAGCTCTGAGAAGTCCCCTCAGTCCAGAGACCATCCCAAGCTCAAGCTACCTGAATCAGATAAAATGGAGTGGTCCAGAAATGGTAGACTGCCTGATAGCAGGGGTATTGTTTCAGATGCGGGGAAGATGGTCATCTTGCCAGCAGCTGTAGTAATGCTCCTGATCCCACTAAAGTTGCAGAGAAAAGACGCAAGCTGAGGGTGCGACAAGCCCAGTGGGATGCCCACCACGTTGCAGCTATGAGACCTTTAAACTGAGGATGGTCTCTGTAGAGGGGCATACAGAGACTGGACAGGGAAAGAATTGCCCTAAGAAATCTAGACACCCGTCCAACCGAAATGCATGTGACGCATCCTCTTTGTGGAACTTGCCAAGAGGGTTGGTGGGAGTAAAGTGCACTGCCCACATTACTGTTGGTGAGAAAAATGTTTCCTGCCTTCTGGACACAGGGTCCCAGGTAACCACGGTTCCCTGGTCATTTTACGAAGAACATTTGTCAGATTGTCCTCTTAAGTCATTGGATAACTTGCTGCAAGTGGAAGGGGCGAATGGACAAAGAGTGCCTTATCTCGGATATGTGGAACTGACTCTAAAATTCCCCAGAGAATTCATTTGAACAGAGACAGAGGTACCTAATCTAGACTTGGTAGTTCCAGATTTGATGCACCAGCCTAAAGTTCTGATTGGCACAAATTCATTAGATGCCCTTTACTGTAACTATGTCCAGAAACATGCATCCTATCCTCAATCTAACTTCCATGGTTACCATGCAGTGCAAAGGGTTCTGGAAACAAGACACAGACAAGCAAGTGCTGATGTGGCTGGTTGGGTGAAATTCAAGGGACACATTCTAGTTAGTACCCGTGGGATGTACAGTGGTCCTTGCATTGCACAACTTAGATTATGGACATACTGACATAGTCATCCACCGCATAAAACTTAACAATGAGATTCCTTTTAAACACAGGCCTTGACTCATCCACCCTCAATACATTGATGTGGTATGGAAACATTTGCAGGAATTGTTAACTACCGAAATCATTTGAGAGTCTCCCTTTGCTTCCCCCATAGTGGTTGTAAAGAAGAAAGACAATTCTGTACATCTGTGTATTGATTTCAGAAAGCTCAATTCACAAACCATCAAGGTGTCATGATATCAGGAAGAGGAAGCAGTTGCGGGTGAAATATACAGTTTATTGAGACAGATGGAAACACAGACAGAGATGGATTAGGGCTGAGTGACGCAGGAACCGGATGGGCCAGGCTGGATGGTGGAGAGGTGAAGAGAGAGGTCCGTGCGGGTGATGAATGATCCGGCCAGACGAGGAACACAGAACAACCAACGCGGGACAGCCACAGGAACACCAGACGGCAACGGCGAAGACACGAAAACTGGAAACGGAGCAGGACAGCACGGACAACATCCACAACGATCTGACAAAGGACAAGAAAACAGGTGAGTATTTATGGGGTGAGGTGACGAGCTGCAGCTGGCCCCGTAACGAGGCTCAGCTGAGTCGCTGATGATCGGCGACAGCTCGACCACGCCCATACACGCACACACATACACACAACAAACGCACATGATACGGGACGAGAAGGAAACAGTGAATGAGCGAACCGTGACACTGCTAGCAAATGTTAGCAGTAGCAGTCAATTACTGCAAAATTACCAAAAGTAGCCTACGTAATTGCCATTGTAAAGAATAGGAATTTAGCTGACAAATATTCACATCGTTTTATAACAGGTTTAGAGATTTGGTTACTATAGTTAAACCATGGTGACCACAAATTAACAATGGTTTTGCTACACTATATAGTTTCACCATAGTATTTATAGTAAAACTCAGGTTATACAAATGGTAATTAATCCGCAAAAAAAAAAAACAAAAAAAAAAAACATGGTTACTAAACTTTTACCATAGGCCTAATAATACCATGGTTAATTTTCCTTAGGACAAAACATGACCCAAAAACATGTTCAGTGTTAATATTTTTCTATACAGATATATTCAAGATGTAGCTATTATTGTACTAATTTTGACATTTAGTCAAGATAAAACAATAACACATGGTCAGTAATATTTTAATTTTTCTAAAATAAATGTATACTGTGTACAAACAGATTACATTGAGGTGGTTGTTTTGCAACAAGGTGGAGATGTGTTGATGAAAAAGTGACAGGTACAAGAAAATTAGTGAAAAAAGTAAGGCAGCGGCTATTTACACTAAGTGCAAATAACGATGAATGCTGTTTACACTATGTTAAAATAGCAAGAGTTTCTGCTTTTTATACTACTTATTGCAAATAGTGGCAATCATCTGCACCTCAGTATTGTAGTACATTATAAAACAGTACGCAATAATGACGTATTGAGTGTAAATTATAGTTTTAATTCAAATTATTAAATGGATGCCACCTTATTGGGACAAAGCCCTCCCTACAACTACCCTAACCAATACTTTATTTTAAAATTTTTGATTATTTCCTTAATTTTATTGAAAATGAATGCCTTTCCGATGCGGTATGAGACTTGAAAAGGGAGAAAAAAAAAGTTTGGCAAAAGGTGGGTTCGAACTCAGGTTGATCGCGTCAAAATGCACACGTCTTACCATCTACGCCACTGAAACAGATGATAAGTGAGTGTCTTTTTGTCGTGTTGACTACCCCAATCACACGTTGGTGGGCGAAGTTAGTGTAAATAGCCTCTGCCAACAAGGCGGTCTATTTGCACTTAGTGTAAATAGACACTCCGAAAAAGTAAACATACACATGAGAGACATAGAGATGTCAGGGAAAATGAAGAGACGAAAAAGGAAAATGGAAGTGATAATTAACCTTTAATTATTTTGTGCAGCCCCAGCCTAGGGATTTAAACTCTTTTATGTGATGATGATAATGGCCATACAAAACATTTTGTTGTCCATGGTTTCAAAATTTTTGTGGGTGTATGAGATGGCCTGGATGAGTGCGAGATTTCCCGGCCTGAAATTTTGTCCCAGTCCACCAAAACTATTGCTTTTGCGTGATGTTGCATCTACACAGTATAGTTTGTATTGTAAATAGTTAATTAAGTAAATATTGTAAATAGTCATTCACTTTTTGCAGAGACTTGGAACATAGTTGACACATGTATGTGTTTTTTCCAGGGTTCAGTTTGCTGGCTACAAAGTAAGTCGTCCTCATGGAGACACTGGTCGTTATATGTCTATACCACACCACCACCGCGGAGAAGTCCAGTTTCTGGGCAGGTGAGACGAGAACAGCCCTTTCTAATTATTTCTTTTGCCATATTTCAAGTGACATCCTGAGCACATGAAGTGATGTCGTATTATTGTTGGGTAACAAAATGCAATGGTTCTTACATAAACAATTATTATGCAAATTGTTGCATTGAACTGAATTTCATTGAAAAGGCTCAATCTTTCATAAGACGCCTTATTCATGAAACACGAGCCAAACAGATGTCTGTGTTTATCATTCCTAAATTCATTCTTATGTAAATTATTGAACTAAATGAAACTGTTAACGTAAAATGACCATGACCATGCACCATACCTGAACTTAACAACTTACTAAATATTAATAAGCAGAAAATTAGGAGTTTATTGAGGAAAAACTCATAGTCAATAGATAATTGTGAGAAGTGTGATCAAATTTGGTTTTATAAATGAGGTCCAATAGACATTCATTCTGCTCATGTTTCATGAATAAAGTCCAGTATTATATAAAGTGTCGCATTAAACTTTTTAAAAATGATTTACATTTAAATTTCATTACAATTATGGTCACACTTCATTTTAAGATCCAATTCTCACTATTAACAAACCATTAGCTATGACTTTTGCGTCAATAAACTCATTAATAGTTAGTAAGGTAGTTGTTAAGTTTAGGTATTGGGTAGGATTAGGGTTGTAGAATATGGTCCTGCACAGGGGCGTAATTTCATCTAACAGTAGGGGGGACAATAAACATAACATTTCTTGAGCAATTTTTGAAGGGGACACAAATAATACAGCCACAATTGTACTTGTTCAGATATATATGTGTACACAGCGTGGAGACTGTGTTTAAATATGAGTTCGGTTCATATTGTTCACCACGCGGTCATATTATAATTATTATTTTGTGTCCTCCACATAGTATTTTAGGTTTCGTCTAGGACTGAGGACTTCTCTTTAGATATTCAGTGATCTGCCACTTAACATCATATTGAGCAAAACCCAACACATCGGTAGGTCTACAATATTTGCCTAATATCAGTTCAGGCTTATCGCCGTGTTAGTTATAGTGGGTGACAAGCTACGGATTAACCTTATAATCGCTCACAGAAAAATACATCGGATATCATCATTTTTTGTCATGACTAATTTATTAATGATTCAGCATCATCTGTATTAAATAGAAAGAATCATTTCACACGATGTATAAATATAGAATAAAATAGCCTTGACAGCCTAAGTTACTTACACAAATAACTACTGAAGAACTTTAGTCTCTCGCACCGGGCTCGTGTGTGTGTGTGAGTGTGTGTGTGTGTGTATCGGTAAAGGGGGATAGCAGGCAGTGGACCAAACCACTGTGAGGCAAGGGAGGGGGGAATCAAACATTTCTGAACTGAAAACGCTTTTTTGCATTTATTTTGTTTTACTACTTACACAATTATTTGAAGTATATGTCCATTTTATTATTTACAATACACAGAGTCACTTGTAATGATATTTTTAGGGGGGGTCAACCCTCTGATGGGGGGTGTCCACCCCGCCCCCCGTCCCCCCTGGGATTTACGCCTATGGTCATGCAGAATAAGTGCTTTATAAATACTAATAAACAGCCAATATGTTAATAATATGGATGCTAATAAGCAACTAGTTAAGAGTGAGATCTGGTCCCTATACTAAAGTGTTACCACAATTACATTAGAATTTGTTCTGCTTGTGTTTCATTAACGGGCTGAAAGGCAAGGCCGAATAAGTTTTTGACAAGTTGCTGAAAACACATTTTCTCTTTTTGTTTTTCAGATACAAGTTGCTCCGTAGATCCAAGGAGAGACAGAGCCTGGACGGCCTGAATAACTTGGATTACTCCCCTCTAGTGTCCCGGAAGAGCCTGTACACTAATGTGTCAGTGACGCTCAGTCAAGAGCTGGCCCCTGTCGCCGATTACTGACAACACACAAGGGACGGGGAAGACAGACCCCTGCCATATGCTACAACACCATTTTTATCAATTATTTTTTAGGAAGTGTGGGGGAGATTCATCAGATCTTTAATGCTCAGAGCATTTTTTTTTCCGTATCTTTATTTTATTTTATTATTATTTGTTATTATGTTTTTAAATGTGTCTTTTCTACTTAATTTTTAGAGCTAATTTAGCACAATTTTGTTTCTTTTCCTTTGTCACTCAGCCACTGTCTGTCTGTCATGTGAATGGATCCCTTCTGGAATCCAAAACCCCAACTGCTGGTTTACACCCTCGTCGGGCCGATCTGATCCGACATGTGGTGTGTGTCTTCTAATCAGACTTCGCCTGGGGGTGAAGTCGCATGTTTACAGCATGAATGAGAAAAGCTATTGAACAAGTTAATGACAATTATGCTAAACGACTTCAGAATAGCCATTGTAGGAGTTGAGGGATATGCCCTTTTCTCTGCCAGAAACAAACACAGCTGGTTCTGTGTGTTAGAATATAAACCAATAAATGCAGATTCAAATATTTATTAAATATAGAATAAATAAGCATGCACTGGTACTTACAGTAGATGCTACTAACATCACAGGTTTAAGCGTCACTCATGAAACGTGGAATCGAACACCCTCCATCATTTTAGCAACATGCTCATCTACCGCAATGCATACCGTACAACACAAAGAGTCTTCTCGACATTAGCATGACCCCATGAAATTACTTGACAAGCACAGTGTCCTGTCCTGTGTTCATGTATCTTCCACCAAAACAGGAAGCTGGGGCATATCAAAGGGCTTGTACCTTTTGTAATTGGCCAGTAGCGTTTAGTTTATGAATTGCTACTTGCTACTTCTAGTCAGAGGCAGGCGGTATTGAGAGGGGAACATTAAATTAAAATAAATTAAAAATTGCCCAGAAGTGCAAGATTGGTCATCTATATTTATGGCCGTTTTCACTTTTACAGTCCTTTTTAATCCGTCTATCTACTAAAAGTGAGTTTTCTCAACTCTTAGGAGTACACCAGCACATCAGACCTAATAGAAATGGGCTAAAAGCCACAAAATGAGGTCCTAAGAGCCGTATTCAAACCACCACAATGCCAGGAAAATGCACCTCGGTTGTAAACAGGGATATGTGTCATTGGAACTAGATTAGGACCAGCTGACCTGTTAGTTTTAAAATTTGTCAAGCTGTATTTATGTGGGTCTGCTGGTCGTCTAAAACACTGGATTGTCTGTCGAACAAACATTTTGTTGTTTTGCTTACAGAGGGGTTTTTCCATTAGTTCCTGCTTACGTTGTGTAGATATTTGTGCGAGTGTTTCCACAGTCAAATCGACATGCTTTGCATTTTGAGCAAAGTGCTGTTGCCTCTCTGCGTGTGTAGTCACCATGACATGTGAATGGGTTTTAAAACGCTATTGAGTTTTACTAGAGCCAATATTTGACATTGTTTGATGTTGAGTGTTATTGCCAGGCGATCTCTTGAACTGAATTTGGACAAACATACTGAGCAAACTATATTGAACCAAACACACACACACACACACACACACGCTTTCAGCCTCATTCGTGAAACCACTTGCATTCAAGAAATATGTAGAAACGTAGAACACATGCAGATAATATAGCGATAGTTTACATTCGTGAAAGCAGACTGAATTTCTGCGTCAAAAACATTATTGCGCAATTTGTTGCACTGAAATTAATGCAACTTATTTTATAAACAAGTTGCACAGAAATTGATTCTGCTTTTGTTTTATAATACCCTGAGATACAATGTCCATGTCAGTCATTTATGAATCATAAACCAGGCCCTTTGCTTTCATTCCACTGTAATAGCTCATAATCATAACACGCGTTTATGCCGTTTAGAGACCTTCATAATGCGTATTTGTGAGCGTGTTCGTGTGCATTCATCAAATCACAGAGGCTGGCCCTCGTATTTATTCATTCTTTTATGAACATATTTGTTTTTTTAAATTAGTTTTAGTTCATTTTTACATATTTCTATCTTGTTTGACTGTAATTGGGATTATTTGGAGGGAAACAGGTCAAGTGAGATAACTGTGATGTAAAAACAAGCACTGAAATATGTTATGTCTTATCGCATACAACGTGAGGCTGATTTTGGGAAGAGAGTCTTTGCTGTTAAACCGAACGGACGGCTGTTTCGTATGATGACACGAGAGATCGAGAAGGTTAGAGAGACGGTTCTTGAGCGCTTAGTGAACGTATCCTGCCCAGATAACCAATGGCGCTGACCTCAGACATTAGTACTGTGCTGCCATGGTACTTCTGTCTTGTAACAGATAATTAGACGGGATTGAATCTAATTACACTCTTGCCTCATTGACCATCTCGGCAGCGTGATCTGTCTGTGTAGCAGGTGTTTAGCGGGACGTGCGCTCAAGCAGATCTCTCTAATGTTTGATTCTCTCTGTGTTTGACGCTCATGGAGATTTGCACCAATGTTTGGGGTCCTTTTTGTACTCGTTTAACAATTAGCGATTAATACTCTCACACTGTGTCCAAACCCGATGCAACAGGACAAGATTACAGCATGATGCCACAAAGCAAGTGACCAAGAAAATGAACTTGTTGCTGCTGTATTGCGCATTGAAATACACTCTTCATTGCGAGTCAAAAAATTGGGGAAATTTTTTGTATTGATTTTTTACGATTTTTTAAAGAATCAAATAAGAATTTGAAAATTTCAGATCCTTATTTGGAGGTTTCAGTTTATTCAATAGGATTTTTTAGATTTTGTTTTGTTTATTTCATTGGTTCTAAATTATGATTAGTATTCGTTATGATTTTTCCCCGAGTTATATGTTTGGTCTAAGGAACATGATTTGTTTTACTTTGTAGAATCCAAGTCTCTTGCACCTGCTGGGTTTATTTAACTTCCATACAAAAGAAAATACAATACTGATCTCAAATCAGAGATAAGACACAGAAAATCCTACCGGTCCTGCCATATTTTCTTTACGGGCCCCATCGTTGGCACACTCCAGTCCACTATATAACCCATTCCGCTCCAGCTGAAATGACAGGGAGGGCCACAACCCATCCCTTGAACAACTGGCTGCCTTAAAACCTGTTAATTTATTCAATATAATCATGTTTTTATTTTTTTATAATCAAATATATTGAAATATGTTAATGTGTTTATTTACTTGTGCATATTGTGTAGTGTGTTTTGGAAAAAAGTCATATAAAGGAACTTCAAAGTTTGACTTGCTGTATAAAGAAAGAATTTGGAGCTCTTTAGTCAGACAATGATTTGGTGCCATTGACCTGTCTGTGAATGCCATGAGCTGTACGAGCTGTATTTTCTATTCACTCCAACATTTGTTTCTTTTTTAATCATAACAGGCCTTAAATACTGTTTTTATGATCATTTGTGATGATGAAGATGTTCCTCTATGACATTATCATATCTTTTGTTGGCCAAACACGTTCATTTTCCAAACCTCTGCATTTCCAAATGAAACATTCAGCATTATTTGTATAATATCAAGACAACTGAAATGTTATGAGATAATAAGATGCTGTCGTCCATTATAAGGAGATCAGGTCTCCTTGAAGTGAAGCCATCTGCCACTCGTACAACACATCTCGGCCTTAGTGTTTCTGTATGAACATATCTTTCAGTAGAGACATTTTCTATGATGTGAGATCTTTTTTTCTATTATCATTGTTGAAATGACTGAAGTACACCAATAAAAGTAACTTTAAGCAATATCTTTTGTTGTTTGGTGTGTTTGAATGCTCAATTAGCTGAAGTAGGTAATATTCCAGTAGCAATAAACTGAACTGCAAAGACTTATGATGCAAAACTGTAAATCTTGTTTTGATTGAAAAGTGTGCTTGTGCTATTTCTTTTATGAACGTGCTATGTTAATTAAAAAAAGGTAACGCTTTAGTATAGGGACCAATTCTCTGTTAACTAGTTGCCTATTAGTATACCTATTATTAACATATTGGCTGTTGACATTTACATTTATGCATTTAGCAGACACTTACATTACATTCAAGTTACAGTTTCTACATTTTATCATGTTTATTAGTACTTCTAATGCAGATATTCTGCATGATCATATTCTACATCCCTAATTCTACCCAATACCTAAACTTAACAACTACCTTACTAACTATTAATAAGCAGCAAATTAGGAGTTTATTGAGGCAAAAGTAGTTAATGGTTTGTTAATGGCGATAATTGGACTTTAAAATAAAGTGTGACCAAAAAAAAAGTAATAATATGAGTAGGCTTATGCTACTCTTAACACAGCCGAGCAGTTCAGAGATCTGAACTCAGATGTTTATTTTTTGCGTTATGGTTAAGTGGTTGTTGTCAAGTACAAAGGGGATCCAGAGGCAAAAGGCAAGTCAAAACAGAGAATTTATTTTCCAAAAACGAACTCAGTCTGTTGTTCGCTAGCCGGATAAGGCATACACAGAACAGAAAAAGACACACAAAAACTGGAACACAGTAGCAGACTTGACTTTGAGCGAGAGGATGTGCGGTCCCGGCCGGAGTGGCGAGCAGCAACTTCCACAGAAGGCAGTACAGTCCGGAGGGCTGCGCCCGGAGGCAAACGGACCACTGGCCGCCGACAACTGGGAGACTGGGCAGAGATAAGGTCAGACACTCGACAGGACTCGACTCGACTAGACAGGACTGTTATGGACAAAACACAGAGAGACGGCAATAGATCGAAAGGAGAGCTGGCAGAGTCGCTGCAAAGGATAATAATCTGACAAAGTAGTCTAGAAACACACAGGGAGAAATAGAGGAACAAATCAGCGTACAAAGGAAACAGGTGCCGTCCCAATCAGCGCGAGCACTGATTGTGAACGCGAACAGCTGAGTCTAAGAGGAGGAGCAAGAAATAGAAAGAAAAAGGAAACTGGAATCAAACCTGGCTCATGACAGTTGTGGGAGTCACAGTTCAGTTTGGTCTATTTTTATGTAGCGTTCAGAGCATCAAAGGTGTAAAACATTGGTTTTATATAATATGAATTATGCTTTCACTAAAACAAAATTGGGCTTATTTTTTTATATTTTGGCATGATGTGGATACACTAATGTAATTTAGGTACGAATCCAATGCAGTTTGTTTTAAAAACATTAGGTTTATAACATCTTTTGATGTCTAACATAGTAAGCACATTTTGCAATTATCTTCGGTTAATTCCCTTTCATCATCATCAAAGATATCTGTTTGATGTTTGTAAGTGTACATGTGTTTGAAAGCATCCTACTATACATGAAACATTTGCAACCAACTTCACATGATATTCATTAAAAAAAATAAGGGAGACAGGTGTTTGAGGTTGCAAAATAAGAGGCTTTGGTGATGTCAGCCAATTGATTTTTGAAGCAGTGAGAAAGTTGTTACATGTTTTTTTCCTTCTTCTCAGTGGCATAGCATGCACTGAATTGTGCCAGTGAAATGTATTAAGAAGGTACTGTAAATAGTCCATTTTGATTTCATGCTAACATTTTAACTTGAAATTGTGCTGAACTTTTCACACACAGTGTCATCATCCAGTCCCATCTGCCATTTAATCAGATGTTACACTGAAACAGAGAAGCTGGTGTTCTTTGAGTCATTCCCTAAAAATAGTGCTCCTCATTTTAACAGCATTCAGCACTCATCTGCTTCTTTTCAACAGACAGCTGCAGAGACTCAAAGAACTGCAGAAATACAAAGATCATGATTGTGTCAAACAGTTTTCACACAGCATGAATGAGTTTGAAGGACAGCTTTGAATGGACCTCTTCAGTTGTGCATGGATAAGGAAGTGAAACAGCTGTTATATACAGTAGCTTCATGGGATGTGGATGTGTGCACACATATATTTATAATTACTATTTAAAAATATTTAAATATTTTAAAAAATATAAATAAAATAATTATAGTTGCAATTAAATCTACTCACCTGACCTGCAAGACATTCTGCTGCCATGAACAAAATTTTATGAAAACAATTCAAGCTAGGCTATTAACCTTATTATAGAGAACCTTATTATAGAATGTTTATTAATATACATAGTGATTCTGGGGACATACATTGTAGAAAAATTAAAAAAAAAAAAAATGCTTGAAACATTCATGTACAAAATTATTCAACCCCCAATAGTTACATTTTGTAGAGAACTTTTTTTTTTTTTTTTAATAACAGTCAGACACCTGAATGAAATCATCAGCCAATTAGTAGAGATGTTGACATAAACTTGATAGAATTAAAATTAAAAAACTCTTAAACTAATACAACAGACTTAAAAATAGTTGTAATATAGTAAATAGAAAATACAACAAATAGACTAATAAAAACTGAACAAGAGGAACATTTAAAATGTAATATTGTTAAACATTTTTTATCAAAAAACTTTAAATGAACTTTAATTATGACCATATTTTAAAGCTTTATATTCAGCATCTACATTCCCAGGTAGCCAAAACGGTTTGGCCCGATAATGGCCCAGATCCGGCAGGCCGGAAGAAATAACTTGGCCTGGCTGCGGTTGCCAGACTCGGCATGGACATGGGATGAATGACGCCCCAGAATCGGCCCAAATACACTGGCCTGAGTCCGGCTGCCAAAACTGCAGGCATTGGGCCACAATCCTGCCGACAAGAATTGAAACACTTAGCCGGTACTGGCCCGAGTCTGGGTACTAAAACTGGGCTGACACCACCGGCATTGGGCCACAATCACACCGACGAGACATGAAACACTTAGCCAGTACTGGCCTTAATCTGGGTACTGAAACTGGGCCAACACCACCGGCATTGGGCCACAATCCTGCCAACAAGAATTGAAACACTTAGCCGGTACTGGCCCGAGTCTGGGTACTAAAACTGGGCCGACACCACCGGCATTGGGCCACAATCACACCGACGAGACATGAAACACTTAGCCAGTACTGGCCTTAATCTGGGTACTGAAACTGGGCCAACACC
>JAFVLL020014027.1:0-11564 GCA_021397915.2 Tor tambroides | reverse complement strand
AACAAGACATCGTTACCTATTATGTCAGAAAGTGAAACACAGCCTAAGTTTGTGCAATTGATTTTCAGGTGCTCTAGGAGCAGCTGACTTCAGCGACAGGCTGTCAGTGCCACTCAAGGAATCATGCCAGCTGAAGCGTCTCAGAGGGCCAGTCGTGGGGAAGGTACTGGTGTTGCATACATATGAGAACATGCTGTAGCTGCCTTCAGATGAGGAAGAGAAGCCATTTTGTTATTTCTAAGTCATTTGGAAATGGGAATCTAATAAAAGCAGTAATAAGAAACGACAACTGGGGGTACATTTAGGATCAGAGTTTTGTTAAAAACAAACCAAACCATGAATTTAAGCAATCTTGATTCATTGCGTGCTTTAAATATACTGTACCGTACATGTTAGTGGACCAGAACATATGTGACCAGGGTATATGTGAAATTAGCAACCAAAAGACAACACAAAACCATGAGCAAGAAGTTCCACGAGTAACTAATAACTGCAGCCAGTTGCGTTGGTTTTGCCATGCCTGCTTCGTTTTTGTGCATCTTGTCCTTTCAGCCCCGGTTTCTGAGAACTTCACTCAGGCCTCACAGTGGGCTCCTCTGGGACCCTCAGCTGTCATTCGAATCTCAGAGGCAGTGAGAAGCCGAAGGCGTGCGCTGTCTGAGCCTGCCTGCCACACATAAACGCATGTCCTCTCATCCACACATCCACACTCTGCTTTTAATCTGTGTGTGATGGCCTGGCATCTCGTCTTCTTCCTCTCTCTTCACCAGCAAAGCTAGTCAGAGTTAATCTTTAGCTCTCCCTTTAGGATGGATCCTGCTGCCTGAGCCCACTGGTGAAGAATGAAAGGATCCTTCTAGGTGTTTTACTATTCTCCTTCAAATTTTGAGATTTAATGTACACTATCATTCAAAAGTTTGGGGGTAGTCAGATTTTTGTTTTATTAACACTTTTATTCAGTAAAGGTGCATTAAATTAATTGAAAGTGACAGTAAAGACATTTGCTACAAAAGATTAAACTGTTAAATTCTGCCTATTCATCAAAGAATCCCACAAAAATATACACTCACACCTTCAAGGTGCAGAAAGGTAGTCAGGACATTGGTACAAATAGTCCATGTGACATCAGTGGTTCAACCGTAATTTTATGAAGCTACGAGAATACTTTTTGTGCGCAAAGAAAACAAAAATAACTTTATTCAACAATTTCTTCTCTTCTGTGTCAATGACACAAAAGAGTAGAAATGTTAAATTAGTCATTATTTTTGTTTTCTTTGAAATATCTTAATTTGTGTTCCAAAGATGAGCGAAGGTCTTACGGGTTTGGAACGACATGAGAGTGAGTAATTATTGACAAAATTTCCATACCTGGTCTCATAGGAAATACGTGCCTCTAAGTACATTTCCGCAAAACTGAAAAAACGTACCTATACGTACTAATCGCTGCGGTTTCCAGTTGAAATGAACACTAGAGGCAGTAAAACTCTGACCACTTTTATTCCTTTTCACACAGAGTATGATTTGCAGGTTCACAGTTTTGATTAATAAAGCCTAATTTTTGCCCAAGTACTTGAGGAATTTTATGTTATTAATTCAAATCAATTTTAACACGCTTTGACATTTGAAAACTGATACCTTCGAAGGTTAGCGTCACATATCCAGCTTCATATGTATGGGTTTTCATGTTCAGTAGGTTTGCTAGGTAGCTCACACAGTATGAAGCTGTGCTTGAGAGGTGGAGCACAGTTTTGTACAGTCATATCAGTTTTGCATTTGTTAACACTATCGGGTAGGTTTAAAGTTGGGTTTGGCCTAATGGTTAGAGAGTTGGACTTGTAACCCAAAGGTTGTGGGTTCGAGTCTCAGGTCCGGCAGGGATTGTAGGTGGGGGGAGTGAATGTCCAGCGCTCTCTCCACCCTCAATACCACGACTGAGTTGAGATCCTTGAGCAAGGCACCGAACCCCCAACTGCGCTGCAGCATTGGCTTCCCACTGCTCCGGGTGTGTGTTCACGGTGTGTGTGTGTTTGTTCACTTCTCACAGCTGTGTATGTACACTTGGATGGGTTAAATGTAGAGCACAAATTCCAAGCGTGGGACACCTCACGTCCTTTCCTTTCTTTTCAATACGTACCTGAAGCAACGTAATAAAAACACAGCAATACGTGCCTACATCAAGGTAACAAAAATGTGCCAGAGTCACATATTGAACCCGTGTTTTAGCGCCACTCACTGGGCATTTCACTTTGAAACTGCTTCGAAACGTGTAGTTAGGTACATAATAACGGTGTTGCAGGAACGTACTTAGAGGCACATATTTCCTATGAGACCAGGTTGAAATTTTCATTTTTGGGTGAACTATCCCTTTAAATTCTCTCATTTCATTCCAAACTTATATGTTGTTTTTTTATTATTATTTTATAACACAAAAGTAAAAAAGCTTTAAAGCTTTAAAAAAGATATGGGTTTGGAATGACATGAGGGTGCGTAAATAACGATTCTTCATTTTTGGATGAACTATTTTAGGGGTAACATAAGCCTTCCTCACTGCCCTTCTTTCCTGCTATCTCTTTCTATTTCTTTCTCTCACCCTCTTCCTCTGTACCTTTCTCAAACTCAGCTTCACTCATCTAAACCTCTACAAAAGATACTAAAACTGACATGCACTTACACAGGCCAAATGCAAATGCAAACCTGTACCAATCAGATCATTTCCATAAACTGTTCGCTTTCAGTCTCATTGACAGCAAATATGCTCCACTAGACATTTCTGCCTCCATCATCAATACTTCCATTCAGTATAAACTGAAAGCAGGCCTTCAAAGGCACTGGCAAGGTCAGCTTTTGGGAAGACGTTGAAGAAACCATCCCATTATACGGTTAAATGGTGCAGAAGATTCAGCCCGAACCAAATTCTCTCCCATCAGTGTGACGTTCTATTAATTAAGTTGCAGAGGGCAGGCCTTTGCTCACTACACAGATCCACGTGAGCTAATGCAATGCTGAAGGTCGTTCACATCAATAAAAGGGCTGCCATTCAGCCTCACAGTTACTTGAAATTTGAATATGAAAACAATTCAGCACTCATGCCTTTGTGTATGCCAAAAGAGCATTTAGGTTTAGGAGAGTGCTTGTTACATTCAAATATGAAAGGCTTTTCGCTCTATTCAAATATGGGGTCAATGAATATTGACAGCATTTCTAATGTCACATTTCAAATGATGTATGACTTTTCTATTCTCTGCTCATGCTCTACATAAGTACAAAAGCCTGAAACGTGCACACAAGGCTCTCAAAGCATGAAAGAAGATTGAACAGTATATCTCCCTTTATTATTTATATGAAAAGAGCTGTTGAGACCTCTGACAAATGCCATTACACCAGTGAATGTCAAACACTTATGTAACAACATCAGGTTTATGGTTGCTTTTTAACTTCACTTGTTCTGACCAAGCTAAAGCGTATGCATATGCCCAGATATAATAACAGCTACTGGGTAAATTATTTGATATAAACAAATGTAAACACCGTTCATGTACAAATTGCATTGACACATCATCTTGAAGGCAGCTGCAAAAAAAAATGTACAACATCCTGTCTCGCTCCTGCAAGCAATGTGTAAACATATAAGATGCACACATTAGAACAGCTTTGTAGTTATTTTTACAGGATGGGAGTTCTTGACGAGAACTGAGAAAATCAAATTTTGTTAACTAATGAAATGGTAACAATGCAACAATGCAAAAAAAAAATGTAATGAAAATGTTCTGCATTTGTTCGGAATACTTTATGTGTTTGAATTCCCTGCAATGAATTTAATTAACAAAAATTCATGACAAAGATTCATTTTGTTCAGAATGAGATGTCAAAAGTCTCAAATCAAGATAAATGATTCTGTTTTATCAGGAATCCTTATTTACTAGATGTGAGATGGCATCAAGCTGCTGTAATGTAACATTTATTATTATGACTGTTATGTAGGGTCCCAAACATCATGCTATGAAATATTAAGAAATGGTCACAACGACAACACTGACTACAGCTAAATAAAGAACAGCCCTAGGATGCAAATGTTTGGCAGAATACAGTTAGAGGAAACTCACGAAGGCCAAGCAACAGATGTTTCACAACAACAGGAAAAGGAAAAATATGATCTAATTGGATAAAATAGCTGTTTATCAGTTTAAAACCTGTGAGATAACTATTCTCAAGTTTAGTTATTATTACTGTTGCACCTTTATTACTATACTGCTTCTTGAAGATTTATAATAAATATCTGTAAAATGGTTGATTAAATGTCTTTGTTCTAAAGTATCACAATGTTACAGTTGCTGTCCATGGTGCTGATTAAGCAGTAAAAAAAAGAAAATAATAATAAATAGACCTACTTTTATTATATAATAAACACAAAGCATTATATATTTTCACAAGGTAAATAAAATAAAAAATAAAATGGCCTACTTATTTTATAATCAAAAATCATTATATTTTTTTTCCAGAAGGTACATAAATAAAATACCATTAAATAATAATTAAAACAAAATAGCCTTATTTATTTTTAAAATAACTCATTTTATTTCAAAACAAAACAATTGCATCTGTACTAAATCCCATTTCTCCACTACAGTCCAATCACCACCTCTTTCATCACTGTCTCATTTCGAACCCTTTTTCCCTCCTACTACCTCCTGCTCCCTGCATTCATCTGAAAACCATGGTCCGTTTTCTCTCTTATGAGACTGACAAGAGCTGCACCCAATTAAAGTGAAGGTGAAAGGAGAGGTTGCAATGTCAGCGAGACAGATTAACAACGGCACACTCTAAAATGCAAACTGACA
Source organism: Tor tambroides (assembly GCA_021397915.2). Taxonomy (NCBI): domain Eukaryota; kingdom Metazoa; phylum Chordata; class Actinopteri; order Cypriniformes; family Cyprinidae; genus Tor; species Tor tambroides. The sequence goes on along the minus strand of JAFVLL020014027.1, from coordinate 6,726 downwards.
CCTGCTGGCCTTATTTTGTCACACAGAAACGTCAACATTCGCAATGCAGTGTCCATGCAGTGCTTATTTGTGACTGACAGGCTGAATGGCTGCTTTTTTACTCACTGATTTATGCCACCAAGACCTCTGGAGGTCCACGGATCGCAGAGAAGAACAGAAGAACTCGATCTCCCAGCTGTGAGATGAAGGCAAGCTGAAGCAGCTCAAAGAGGACCCGGCTTGCTCGCTGCTGAAAGCGACAGATTAAAGCCAAACCTCTAGAGAGAGAGAGAGAGAGAGAGAGCGTGTCAGAAGATTCTCAGTAGTGTTTCTGTGTCACAAGGTGATGAATCATAATTTTTCCCTTCATTAAAAGTAGCAGTCTACCAAACTATGCTGCTGACTTGGTAGACTCAAACTTGAAACGTAGTGTTATGGATTTCAAACACTGGAGTGCCACTGACTTGATCAATATTGAGGCTCTAATGACTGGCGTTTACCGCTAAGCAAACAGTCATTTGGAATAAATGGTTTTAAACAGGATAATTGGTCTCAAACCTCCCTCTCTACTCAATGTCAGTATAATTTGGAGTTAGAAATGTCCTTCTGGCAACTAGTATAATTGGGCCAATAGTTTCAAACAGACATGTAGCTTATAGACATATGAAATCAAGTATTTGTCAGAGTGTACACTCTTAAAAATAAAGGTGCTTCACGATGCCAAAGAAGAACCTTTTTTGTCTGAATGGTTCCATAAAGAACCTTTACCATCTGAAGAACCTTTCTGTTTCACAAAAGGTTCATTGTGGCGAAAGAAGGTTCTTCAGATTATAAAAAGGTAAGAAAGAGATGGTTCTTTAAAGAACCTTTGACTAAATGGTTCTTTGTGGAACCAAAAATGGTTCTTCTATGGCATCGCTGTGAAGAACCTTTTAAGCACCTTTATTTTTAAGAGTGAAAGGCCAGCTAGAGGAGACCAGGGCTAGTTTTCACACAGGGAAGATGTCATCAGGGTTATATCTCAGTAAGGTTTTGAAACTCAGTTAAAGTCTCATATAAATGTGTTGTTGTTTTTTTTCTCTACCAGTCGGGTTATTGCTATTATTATTATTATTACTATTATTATTATTATTATCTTGGCCTGAGAACAGTTCAACCTAAGAATTTTTTTTTTACATTTAAATTTTATATTTTTGAAATTTTATTTAATTATCATTGCCCTGAGAACACAAGTCTCATTGTGACAATGTGCCTCATGAGTATCTATTAGCCTTGTTTTGTTCTAAAAGAAACCAACCTTGATAAATATTCAGAGGCATAAAGTGTGATTATTTCCTCTATAAATTTATATCAGTAGGCTTCCAGCCATATCTTCATTTTCCCCTTTGTTTATCTTTTCCACATCATTTATTTGAAGTTTTATCTTATCTGCATGAGTGAGCGTCTCGTCATGGGTCACATTGTCAAATTACTTTAAAACAATGAACTAATTTCTAGAGATGCATCTGACATGTACTGTGAAATGCTAATGAGCAGTGTGCTTCATTATCTCACTGAATGAAATACACACTGCTTCACTTCTAATGAGCTAATGGAACTCAATGTCATTTAGAGCTTAGCAGCACAAATGGGTAGAAGCTGTTCAACGGGAGCCTGGATTCATTGTAGACTAAAATGACATGATGCTTTTATCTTTGAATGCTTTGCTGAGTGTGCTTTCATAAAACACGACATCTGTCAAGATAGCTGATGTCAGCGGACCTTAACGCTCCAATTTAAGATGCTTTCCTCCTCAACAATTCTAATGAAAATGTGAATGGCATCCTTCAGTTTTAGTCTATTTGATGAACTGCATTATATCAGTAATAGTAAGACAGGCTTTGTTCATTATTCACATTACCTCAGTAACTGTGGAATTTTACAGCACAGCGTACACTGGCAGCCTTTCATCTATAAATTTAGATTCAGATTATGAATTATTCCTTCATTTTTATACTGTATGAAGCTAACTCTATGTAAGTTAATGAAGACATTCCACAGCAGCATAGTTATCTAGTCTAAACGTTATGGTTCAGGAATGACCATCGATTTTAAAGGCACTAAAATGAACTAAACTAAAAAAACAGGCACTGGTAAAATATCTGCTATAATTTAATGTAATAATATCAAATATGTGTCAATAAATGACATGCAAAGGGAAAAAATGCAGTTGGCAGCTTTACATGTTGATCAGACAGTTATTTCCAAATTAGGGAAGGGCGATATACCGGAACACAATTAACAGGACACAATTAACCAACAGAAATTTGTCAGCCGGTAGAGATTTTGGACTATCGTCTCTATAGCGGAAACACATTCACATGGCCAGGAAAACGTATTGTTTGTATGTGTTGAAATGCCCGTCTTTGCAAGTATCCTCATAAAAACAGTAATTTATGTCTTAAATGAAAGTGAACAGCTGAGAAAGAAAACACATGTGTAACATTATATTGGGTCTGGGCAGCTCTTAAAGTGACAGCAGTCTAATATTCCTGTTGTCTGTCTTTCAAAATCTCGCACTGCTCTTGACTAAATCACTTTTGTAACTTTAATAAGAAATATATATTTAATTTACACACTGAAGAATATGAAGTGATTTATACATTTGATTACTCTATATAATGTATGTAGCATTTATTATTTATTTGTTAGACTGTAGGGTTTTTTTTTGCGATATTGACACTGGTGACAAGAATTATTAAATTTCCATGGTATCAAAAATGTTTATATCATAAAGATCTTATTTAAATCGTGTTATCGTTACCGTGAAATAAAATGACTCATATCGTGATATAAGATTTTGTTCATATCGCCCACCCCTTGTCAGAATAAGTTGCAACATGGACCAGACTTTATTCCACAAGTCTGAAGTCTGGCTACATAAGACATAAACAATGAAACATACCTAATGTAATTTATTCGTAATGTTTCAAAATTACACCGTTACTGAAAAATTCAAAACAAAATGAAACTTTGGCCACAGCTTTCACAACTAAAAAGTCTGCACAGTTTCTGCTTGTCTTGTGTGTGTGTGGTCGAGCCCAAACTTGGCCAATGAAATATTCATCCATTGCATAACCACCAGGGGACTTTCAGACTGAAGACTTCACCCGAGATGTACACAGAATGTTGACTTGTGTGGCAAACCGTAATACTGTTCAATTGGACTTGATCTTCTGTTTGACTGAGCTGCAGATGAATTTGACTGACTGGCGTGACTATTTTACAATTTATGATCCTGATCATCCTTTTACTCTGGATATAAATTAAACAAACATGAGAATTGAAAGAGTAAATATTTTCCACCAGAAGTTTTACGAAACAACATTTTCATTCATTTAGTAAACTGTTTTTACTTTATGTATTTAATCATATGTAACACACATACCAGGTCTTCATATAGCCCATAGATGTACACAAGTCATCTACAGCTTTTTCAGCAGCTCCTTCAGTTATTGTCATGCACTGACATAAGCGAGCACAGAAGAACAGATAAGCTTCTCTTTGTCCTTCGTTATAATTAATCCCGTTGTCTGAGGAATTCAGGGTCGTGCAGCAGTGCATGTAATAACTGCTGTCTTTTTATTGGCAAAAACTTTGCAGGCTGCTCTGTAACGACCTGAAGGTGAGTGACAGGAAGCTGGGAGTTTTGCTCACATTTGCTGGACTAAGAATATATCAGCAGCTCTGCATGAGCCTGACATCTGCTTATGAAAAGAGTTAGAAAGTGGCTGTCTAAACTGCTCTGACTTTGTATTGATAGCTATAAATGATCCACTTTTTATTAGTCGCCAAAATGGTTGAAAGTTTAACTCTTTTTTTATATGCCTTTGCTAATGAAATACATTTCAGAAGACAGGCCTGACGTTTCAAAACTGAATGTTCATTAGGACTGACTAATGATGGACAGATTCACTGTCAGATTGTGAGCGTGTGTTCTGAGTAGAAGTTAATATTTTCCGGTGTGGGCAAAAATAGTTTTGCAACACTGGATCACCATTTGGTGAACATCTGACAGCTTGGCACTGTAGAATCACTACTCTGTTTTGCTTCTTCATTTACTTCGCTCACCTTGTATATGTGTGTGTGCGTTACGCATATGTTTTGACAGTTTTATTGGCAATTTGAAAAGAAATTTCTAAGATAAATTTGTATCCCCATATGGCGATAAACAAAAAACACTTCCAAAAACAGTAAGCTGAGATTCAAAATATTTGATGAGTGACACACACAGACACAACAAGCACAAGAGCCAGAGGGACACCAGAAAGCCTTCTGCTCATGTTGCAGCTCGCTCTTTGTGACCCCTGTGCCCTGGGCAACAGCATAGGTCATTGTCAGCTTTGGGCAAAAATTGTCCACCATGAATTACTGCAGTATAGCTATATCAGAGAGCCATAAAACAGCATCCACAGCACTCCACAGGATTTACCATTTGTAAATGTCTTCACACGGCTAAGATGTAAGATGCTGCATAAATCCATTCACACAGACATTTTGATTTATGAAGTTCTGTAATTTATCTTTAAAATCATAATTTTTATTACTGTATTATTTGTATTATTGTGTGAATTATTGTATTTTTAATATTTTTATTTTATAATTTTACTGTATTAATACTAGATAGATAGATAGATAGATAGATAGATAGATAATGCAGAATTTATACAGAAGCAAAAGCACTAGAAATAGCAAAGAATTTTAAAGAGGCACAGAGTATATAATTAATTATTGTATGGTATTTATAGTGTTTTATAATTTCACTATAATTATAAATCATTTTGAAATAAAATTAAATAAATATATACATACAAATAGGAAGTAAATAAATAAATAATAAATATATATATATATATATATATATATATATATATATATCACTTATACAGAAACAAAAATATCAGAACTGGCATAGAATTTGAAAGAGGCACAGTTTATATAACTAATTAGGTTCCATTTACATTTTTTGTGTATTTTATAATAATATAATAATTATGAAAATAAACAAATTATGAAGTAAATAAATAAATCAACAAATAAACAAGTTCAAGTCTGCACTTTTGCTGCAAATAATTTATACAGAAGCAAAAGCTTCATAACTGGCACAAATTTTGAAACAGGCACAGAGCCTGTGTAAAGATGTCTTATGAAAAGCATCATGGGTAATTTTAAATTCCAGCATGCTGGAATGATGGAAATATTGAGAAGTCAGCGGTGACAACATGCAGTGTCACAAAGTCTGTGCGCTTGACAGCCAAAACTGTTTGTTGTTTTTTTCTGAAAGGAAGCCAAGCGACCCATCTGTCAAAAATACATACATGCAGAGGGTGGAAAAAAGCCTCACACAACGGGTGGCAGCCAGTGGCTGGCAACATGACCCAAAATAACAGCTGTGTTTTTTTTCTTTTTCTGTCCAGGTTCATTATGCAATTACAAAGCCCATAAGAATAAACATGAGAGTGTGAAACCCAGGTGTACTGAGAGATCTAGAGCTTTCCACCTGTAAAGGGGACCGCAGCTTTCAGCATATTCAAGTATTATTAAGAGAAATGAAAACCGTTAAGTGGCCACTGAGTGTTCACGGTGCTTTCCAATCAGGACTCAGTTGTGATTTGAATAATCATGAGCTGAATATGGTGAATGCTTTTCATATGACTTAAACGGTTGGCTAATGCTGTTCTGCTGTCAAGCCAACAACAGATTGAGATCTGGAAACTGAACACAATAATGAACCATAGGATTGAATGATACAATACTGATAACTGCAGTGTCTCAGCCATCTGCAACACCGGTGTCAGCTATTACTGACACAATCAAAAAAGAAAATGTATACTATATTTTTTTTTACAATGCAAGTTCTTGAGGGCTTTTGGCTTCAAACAAACTTTGTGTTAGTTCTAACAGACCAGCCAACATTAAGCGAGTGAAAGCGGGCTTGACCCCAAATTCAGGCCAAACATAAAAGAGATCTGCTGAAAAAAGGCAATCTGGAAAAGATATGGATATAGAGTTCACAAAGGTCAGCGCTACAGGTTATGACGGGTGTTATGATCAAAGCTTTGACCCTGCCGTAAGTATAGGAGAAAGAAAGCTCATGTAAAGCTTGATAGAAAACCTCTAAATTTAGACTTTGTATTAGTGCAAAAGCACTTTGGTCTTTCTGTCAATCACATATATGAATTATGCTTTGCTAAAGTCCCATTATAATTACCACAAGACAGAGAAACACCTCAAAATTACATTTAGCTGCATAAACAGATGGAAAGAGATGGGAGGGAGGCTTTTTTGTAGATTCCACAGAAAAACATTAGACTGCATATTCATCATGCCAATGTGTTATTGCATTTGTGTCACCCATTAGTAAGCAGACTGTGGCGTATATTCATCCTCAGAGATATCTCTCTATTCCCTTTTGCGGTAGTATGAAGCAGAGGCGTCATGCCCATTGAAAGTGAGGGGGCACGTGCCCCCTCAGATTTTTGAGCCAAGTGGATTTTGAATGCAGCTTCCAAAAGACAAAAAATAGCCGAATAATATTTTCTATATTTGATACAATCACACCAGCGTGATTAAATCGTTCAGTGCGTCATATCAGCTGCTAAATTCAAATCTACGTTCGCTGGCTGGCGCTGAGCCAGAGACAGACGCGTTTTTACAGAGCTGCGCATTATAACCAATCACACACGATTCTGTTGAGCTTATGAATGC
>JAFVLL020014026.1:0-14052 GCA_021397915.2 Tor tambroides | reverse complement strand
CAGATTTTCAAATAGTTGCATCTCAGCCAAATATTGTCCTATCCTAACAAACCATACATCAATGGAGAGCTTATTTATTCAGCTTTCAGATGATGCATAAATCTCAATTTCCAAAAATTGACCCTTATGACTGGTTTTGTGGTCCAGGGTCACGTTTGAGTCCGAGTAAGTACCTTATACCCCCCCCATATGAAGATGCAGCCGCTGTCAGTGACTGCGATGTGGCCGCTGCGCTCAGCTGGACGCTCTCTGGACACTAACACCTCCTCCTGCTCCTCCTGCAGCCAGTCAAACTCTCCGTCGTCCTCCTCCTGTCCTGCAGCCCACTCCAACTCATCTTCATCATCCTCATCCTCCATGTTTGGCACAGGATCTTCTTCCATGTCAGACAGTCACTAGAATCAGATGTTCATGTTACTGAAGGAACATCTATTTAACGTTCAGCACCTCATTCACTCATCAGCAGGTTCACTTACAGATGTCAACAAACACATTTAGAAGAACATCGAGTCCACATTAAACGTGTTCCGTGTGTTTACAATATAACAGTGTTATACCATTGCACGTGTCATCTTCAGCACAGATTAAATAACTCTTTTAATTGATAAATAGTCAGTACTGTTGATCAAATCTTCACTAATCAGTCAGAGGCGATCGTGTTGTTTTGATGGAGCAGCTGATGCGCGCTCAGCGCTACAGAATAATGACAGAAAACTACTCACACGAATGGAAACTAGTAATGCTGTCACTCCAGTGGATTAAACGAAGGAGTCATAGAAAGCAGCTTATCATGAGCAGCGCTGCTCTCGTGAAATAAAACTATTTTAATGCCGAAAGGCCTCACCGGAATTACCTTCTGGTAAAATTATGCCGCCATAGTGGTGAGGTCGGTCCGTCATCACTGCGCATGTGCGACGCAACAGCCTAAACATGAAAGATCGATAAAGTGTGCTGTGAGAAACCCGTTTTAACCGTGTTATGATGCCAGATGATTTATTTTAATTATTCGGTGTGAGTTTGGAGGTATTTGGTCTTGCTATGGATCTGCTGGTTTGCTAATAATCGATTTGAACGGAAGAACAGAGAAGCGGGATCTCCTCAGAACTTCAGGTTTGTTTAACGGTAATGTTTTCACTCAGAGATTATTTACCGAGCATATAACGATTTACAATAACCAGTTAGTCTCCGTAACCAGGTACCAATCCAGTATTCACACAGTATTTGAACTCGTTTTACGTGGTATCGATGTTTAACGGAGAAATCCATCCTTTTTAAGCAAAACATCCGCGGGAGACTAATTAGATAACCCAAACCTAACTAACCCACCCAGGTGAAAAAAATACACTTCCATAATCTATTTTAAGTGCTTTATTTTCGCGCACTAATTTTGTACTTAATATATTAAAATTATTCTCTAGTACTTCTTAAGATAAACGTAAGATCATCTAAGTGTAGTCAACTGTGCTATTTTAGGACACCATGAATATGAACTGAAATTAGCTTTTAACATACTATCTCTGTATTAAAAATGTATTTAGTCACCACTTGTAGTACACTTGAGTGTACTAGTGTATGAAAGATGGGTTCAAGTGTACTACAAGTGCTAACTAAATACATTTTTAAATACAGAGATAGTATGTTAAAAGCTAATTTCAGTTCATATTCATGGTGTCCCAGAATAGCACAGTTGAGTACACTTAGATGATCTTAAGGTTATCTTAAGAAGTACTAGAGAATAATTGTAGTATATTAAGCACAACTTTAGTGCATGAAAACAGAGCACTTTAAGTATATTTTGGAAGTGCAGTTTTTCCACCTGGTCAGACCTAGCTGATCTGGATGTGGTCTGTGTGTTGTTCAGCATGAAGCTGCAGTGTGATGTGGAGGTTGTGAATCGGATGTTACCGTCGTTCGGTCTGAAGAACAAAGGCAGGTCCAGTCGTGCGGTTCTGTCCATCGGGAAGCATGTGGACCGGAGCCTCTATCTGCTGATCTGCACTGCTAAAGACCGGCGCGGAGCCAAATACAAGGCAGGAGAGAGGCTCTCTGTGTGGCTTTCATGGCTGCTGCCGATCAGGTCCTGAGTCTGTGTGTGTTTCTCTGCAGCTGAAGGAGAACATTGAGAAGTTCTTCACCTGGTTCGTGGAAGACGGCAAAGCCACGGTTCGACTGAAGGAACCTGCGATTGACATCTGTCTGAGTAAAGTAAAGATGTGCTTTCATTTCTACTGGAGAAAGTTGTGCTGCCATGTTTGAAAGACACGGCAGAGATTTATTAAGTAGATGCGTCTGCATCATACAGTCAATCCAAAGTGCAGTTATTATTGTGTTTTTGTAGTAAACCAGCAAAGTGATATTAGGAATCATGGCAGTTGATGACAGGGGTCTTCAACTCTGGATCTGGAGATCCACTTTCCTGCACAGTTTAGCTCTAACCCTAAAGCTCATTGCACACTGAGTCTGGAATTTTCATATGCATTTTTTCGTATTTGTCGTCCTAAAAATTCTTCATGCACAGAAACCTTGCACACGGAGTCCGATTCTTATTAATTAATCCATTGCGAAAAAATTTGCAAAACAATGCAAAATGGAGTCTTCAAGCAGTGAGGATGATTTTGTTGCCCTCTCTCTTCTTAAAAAGAGAAAAAGAAAGGAAATATTGCATCCATCAAATCCTGAGATTTAGAGAGCAAGGAGAGTTCTGCGGGCGATTCAAAGTTTACTTCAGGATGTCAGTGTCTCAGTTTGATGCTTTGCTAGCGATACTGGAGACATTAAAAAGAAGACCTCCAATTTCTGTGAACTCAGTGTGACAGACCTTCACAGTGCTTTGTGCTGAGAGACAAAGTGGATCAACTTGTTAGACGCCATTCTGGATTTTGGCGTTTGCTTGTTTGGTGGCTCTGAACTGTCAAAACACCTCTCAAAATGCTTGCTACAGATGCAAAAAACTCAGAAAATCAATCCCGATCCAAATTTTTTTTATGATGGACAAAAGTTTTGGAGGCAGTGTGTAAGCGTGATTGACACAACGTGAGGTCGTATTTATTTTCTAACATGCACAAATTTTGGACTCCGTGTGCAATGACCATAATCAAACACACCTGATCGAGCTGATCAAGGTCTTCAGGCTCAGTACAAAGCTGGCAGTAAGTGTGTTTAATCCAGGTTGGAGCTAATCTCTGCAGGAACGTGGATCTCGAGGTCCAGAGTTGAGGACTGATGTAAAAGAAGTGGAGTCCCACTGAAAGTTTAACATTTAACTGCTATAGCCAGCATCTCTGCCAGCCTTTTACTGCAAATATAATGTAATGGTAATAAACTGGATTGATATCTGCTTTTTTGTCACTGCAGATTTCTCCTACAGATTCCTGCTTTGAGTTGTTTATTCAGTTTTGACTTTACAGATAGGTGATCATAAACTCAGTATCCGCCAGTCGACTGTGATTTGCAGTAATCTGACCTGATTCTCAGATGTTGAGGGAATATCTGCTGGCATCGCTCTAGTTCCTCCGCAGACCTGGTTTTTCATAAATAGAACATTGATGCTATTAAAAAGCTGAAGATACGGTTTCCAAAATGGCTTGCGTTTGATTTTTGTGTGTGTGTGTGAGAGTATAAGTGAGTGAGTGTGTGTGTGTGTGTGTTTTGTACAGGCTGCAGCCAGTGTCTCTGCAAATATAATGTAATAATAATAAACTGGACTGATATCTGCTTTTTTTTGTCAGTGCAGACTCAAGGTCACTGTGCTGATTCCTGCTTTACTTGAGCTGTTTATTCAGTTTTGACTTTACGAATAGGTGATCATAAGTTTGAACTCCGTATTCCAAAATGGCTTGTGTTTGATTTGTCTGTGTGTCTGTCTGTCTGTCTGTCCGTGTGTGTGTGTGTGTCTGTGTGTGTCTGTCTATCCGTGTCTGTGTCTGTCTGTCTGTCTGTATCTGTGTGTGTGTGTCTGTTTGTCCGTATCTGTGTGTGTCTGTCTGTGTGTGTGTGTGTGTGTGTGTGTCTGTCTGTCCGTATCTGTGTGTCTGTCTGTCCGTATCTGTGTGTGTCTGTCTGTCTGTCTGTGTGTCTGTATCTGTGTGTGTCTGTCTGTATCTGTGTGTGTGTCTGTCTGTATCTGTGTGTGTGTCTGTCTGTATCTGTGTGTGTCTGTCTGTATCTGTGTGTGTCTATCTGTATCATGTGTGTGTCTATCCATTATCTGTGTGTGTGTCTGTCTGTCTGTGTGTGTGTGTGTGTGTATCTGTGTGTGTGTCTGTCCGTATCTGTGTGTGTGTCTGTCTGTCTGTCTGTGTGTGTGTGTCTGTCTGTATCTGTGTGTGTGTCTGTCTGTATCTGTGTGTGTCTGTCTGTATCTGTGTGTGTGTCTGTCTGTATCTGTGTGTGTGTCTGTCCGTATCTGTGTGTGTGTCTGTCCGTATCTGTGTGTGTGTCTGTCCGTATCTGTGTGTGTGTCTGTCTGTCTGTCTGTCTGTGTGTCTGTATCTGTGTGTGTGTGTGTCTGTCTGTATCTGTGTGTGTGTCTGTCTGTATCTGTGTGTGTGTCTGTCCGTATCTGTGTGTGTGTCTGTCTGTCTGTCTGTCTGTGTGTGTGTGTGTGTGTGTGTGTGTGTGTGTGTGTGTGTCTGTCCGTATCTGTGTGTGTGTCTGTCCGTATCTGTGTGTGTGTCTGTCCGTATCTGTGTGTGTGTCTGTCTGTATCTGTGTGTGTGTCTGTCCCTATCTGTGTGTGTCTGTCTGTGTGTGTGTGTGTGTGTGTGTGTGTCTGTCCGTATCTGTGTGTGTGTGTGTGTGTGTGTGTTTGTCTGTCCGTATCTGTGTGTGTCTGTCTGTCTGTGTGTGTGTGTGTGTGTGTGTGTGTGTGTGTGTGTGTGTGTGTGTCATACAGGCCGACATCAGCAGCTTGAAGACCTTCCTGTCGGCCGCTCGACTGGCTCACAGAGGCAGTGACACGGGCTCTCTCCCGCTGTCGTCTCTGGGCCCGGCCCGCGCTCGAGATGTGGAGAAACCCAAGAAGAAGCTCAGCATTCTGTCCAAGAAGGACTATCCGCTGACGTCCAGCTTCCCTCACTCTCTGGAGCAGCTGCAGGTGTCCTACTGCAGACTGACCCGAGTGGACTCCCGCATGCTGTCTCTCAGAGCGCTGCGCCGCCTCGACCTCAGCAACAACCACATCAAGAAGCTGCCCTCCAGCATCAGCCACCTGAGCTGCCTAGCAGAGCTCATCCTCCACAACAACCAGCTGGAGAGCTTCAGCGAGGGCCTGTGCTCCTCCAGCCTTCAGACAAGCCTGCAACATCTGGACCTGAGTCACAACCAGCTGCAGGTCAGCTCACGGCACCTTTACTTATACAGTACTTTTAACAGAACAGATTGTGTCAAAGCAGCTTTACTGTATTAATGGGAGATACTGCAGGCAAAAACAGTTTATTCATGCACCTGTCAAGTTTGAGATTTTGGGGTTTTTGGTTTTTCATGAAGTGTTTTTTCAGACTAGTGGAAAGAAAACATCCTAAAGACACTGTTAAGTGTTCCTTTTATAGCACTTTATCTATTTGTGTCAATACATTTCAATTACAGTACATATTTTAAAGACCGTTTTCTCAAAATGAGTTTTTTCTCTGACACTGAGCCATAAATCTCCACTTCAGCAGCACTTACACACCAAACTTTACATTTTTATTCCTGTCTATATCCTGAAGGTTTTTACAGAGGGATTTGTTCATATATAATTTGCTTGATTATATACATTTTATTCCCCCCAAAATTGTGAAAATAGTGTTTTCTGTCCATTCTAAGCATTTTCTGAATTATAGAGATACCCAAAATTCCCTCTTTAATTTTTTTTTTAATCTAATATGTGACCCTGGAGCACAAAAGCATTCTTCAGTAGCACAGGTATATTTGTAGCAATATCCAAAAATACACTGTATGGGTCAGAATGATCCATTTTTCTTTTATGCCAAAAATCATTGAGATGTGGAATCATTATTTCCATGAAGATATTTTGTACATTTCTTACTGTAATCTCAATTTAATTTTTGATTAGTAATGTGCATTTGAGAACCATTTGAACAACTTTAAAGGGAGGATTTTCTCAATATTTAGATTTTTTTGCACCCTCAGATTCCAGATTTTCAAATATTGTCCTATCCTAACAAACCATACACCAATGGAAAGATTATTTATTCAGCTTTCAGATAGTGTTTAAATCTCAATTTCGAAAAAAATTGACACTTAAGACTGGTTTTGTGGTTCAGGGTCACATATGTCAAAAAAAATTTTTAAAAAAATTTGAAACTGACATCATCCAGTGTTTAGATTTTTGAACTAGACATTTTTGCAAATTAGCGCATATTTCGTTAAGTAATGCCTCATTTGCATATTTAAACCTAACATTTTAGAAATCTTGTAATACAAAAAAAGTTTGCAATTATCAATGTATTCAATCAGCTGGGTAAGGTGATAACTATTAGTTATTTTTTGACCCTATTCACCTGCAGTGTTTCGCTTTAAATACAAAAATTAGTGTGTAATAATGCAAAAAGACAACAGTAATTTATGTTTATAGTATATTTGTATATATATATATATATATATATATATATATATATATATATATATATATAGACGTTATATCTATAGCGCTTTTAACAATACAAATTGTGTCAAAGCAGCTTTACAGTATTAAATTGGAGAAATAGTGTGTAATAATGTAAAAAGACAACAGTAAACACTGAGTTTTCAGTTAAAGTCAGTTCATGATTGTCTCAGGTCCTGCCCGCTGGCTTCTGTCGGCTGCGGCAGCTGGTGAACCTGAAGCTGGACCAGAACAAGCTCCTGCGGCTGCCGTTCCACATCGGCCGGCTCTGGAAGCTGCGGTTCCTGTCCGCCGCTCATAACCAGCTGACCGTTCTCCCCGCCAGCTTCAGAGAGCTGAGTCTGGAGAAGCTGGACCTGTTTGGAAACCCGTTCACTCAAACCAACGCTCTGGACCACACCATTCACCTCACCTTCCCGCTGGCGCTGCAGGAGCTGGCGGCTCGCGCTGTGGTCGACCTCAGGTGAAAACGGCTGGGAAACTACTTCAATATTATCAGCATTCGAATTATATTCTAATTTAAAAGACATGATTCAGTTAGGGGGAAAAAAGCTTTTGGCTTCTCTCCTGAGCTCACAAGAGGGCGCATCGAGCAAAATATTACTAATGACCATTTATTCAAAGCAAAATATTACTAATGACCATTTATTCAGAGCAATAAAATAACGTGACTATCTGTGCATAAAGTGCATAATGTTTAAAATAATGTTTATAAACCAGTTACAATTAATTAAGTTGCTAATACAACTATAAAACAAAACAGCATCGTGTATATATGCATAGTTTAATACAAAGGGCCAAAAGCTAATCACACAGAGTACTTTTTCATTTAAAAACAGAGATGAGATGCAGTGGGATGGGGAAAAACCTCACCATAAAGTCTGGAGACATGTTTTCTCAAAGTTGAACTTGTTTTTTTTTTGTTTTCTCATGGAAGAGTCTGCGCTTTCGAGCCATATAAAGGGTAAACAAAAACACTCTGCTCAGTTAATCTAGATCTGTTAAGACTGTCATGATTAAAGTGAAATGTGAAAATGAAGGAAAGGTGTTTATTGCGGCATACGTTTAGATCTGCTCACAATGCATCATAGATTTTTCCCCAGCATTATAACAAATCACGCATGTTTTTGAGCGTAATGGCCATTCAGAGGCCTTTAGATTAGTCACCACACCAGTGAGTAAAAATCCACGATCCGCTACAGTTGTATTCAGTTCGTGTGCTCACTGAATGCATTCTGCACTCTTTCAAATACTGCCGACATAAACAACAGTACAGCTACGATGTAAACGAACTTCATTTTGCTGTTTTGACAGTGAGATTCAGTGAGCTCGTGCTAGACTGAAATCATCCTTTTCAGCGATGGGGAGCGTTTGTTGCTCCTTTGTTTTAATCCCAAATTGAATAACTGTTTGTTTTTCATGCTACTGAAATAACCAATGTGAAGATTGCCATGAGTATGACGTGACGTTTCCCCCCTCAAAAACACAATTGACATTAATCATCATTGTCACGTCGACTTGTATCAAATTTAAGGACAAAACTTAAATGGTACAAGAAAAGACTATTATAATTTCAAGACATCTTAAAACTTGAGGACGGAAAGACAAGAATCATGATATGGCTTAACTGTGACGATTAACCTCAGAAAAGCTTTGATGGCATCTTGCCCGTGTAAAGTGTCTGATAATGTAGAGTTAATGAGGGCAGTTCTGCTCTATGTGCAGTCCTTACTGAGGAAACCGTTGTATTTCTGCCGTTCCAAAAGCGCCACCTGCTGGCAACTTGCTGTTTTTGTTCAGAACAAATAAAAGTTGCCTTTAAAAAATCCAAACGTGTGTGTTTTAAATTAATATAATAATTTATGTTTTTAAAATTGTGTAATTTATATTCTGTATGTTGGCTATTTATATTAGGCAATACAATCCAGACAGGTGGTTTTTAATAGCACAATAAGATCTGATTTAGAGTATGTAGGCCTATGTAAACATGTATTTTACCATAGTTGTAAAGTGCTGGAAAAGCTTGAAAGTGCTTGAATTTTACTTTAGAAAAGCTGTAAGAACCCTGATTAATGAACCACCAGTAGCCCCGCGTCTAATGAGTGCGGAAGAGGATTAGGGCCAAGCATTAATTTAAAAAAAAAAAACATCTCGAGATTAAAGTTATTAATATGAGATTAAACTGGTTAAATTAAAAAAAAAAAAATGTTGAGATTAAACTCATTAAATTTTTGAGAAAGTCATTATGTTTCAAGAAAAAACTCATTAAATTTCGAGAAAAAAAGTTGAGCTAAAATGTTGAGAATAAACTCATTAAATTACGAGAATAAAGGTTTTTGTCTGTAAGTGGGTTCACCTGGACAGGCTTTCGACGATTATTGGAAATGCAGTATTTATGTTTTGGTGTGTGCTGCTGTTGCTAACGCTGTTGTGTGTTTCAGGATCCCGCATGGCCCTCAGCTCGTCCCGTTGCACCTGAGTCAGCAGCTGGACTTCAGTAAAGCCTGTGGCTGCGGTCGGGCCTGTGTGAACTCCTTCATCCAGACCGCGGTCAGCATCAGCCTGCACCTGGTGTCTCACACCGTGGTGTTAGTGGACAGCATGGGCGGCACTGAGGCTCCGCTGCAGAAGCACTTCTGCTCGCTCCTGTGTTACTGCCAGTTCATGGACGGCTGCGTGCACCGCGACCTCACATGACCTCTGACCTCCTGTACAACGCTGCTCGTGTTTCTTCTCTTTTAGCTCCATGTTTAAGGATTTGTTCACTGGACATTTTTGTGGAGAAGACCTTTTAACTCCAGCATCACAACATATGTTTTGTGAAATAAATAAGTCATTAAAACAAAAGTTTGAGCTGCCAAAGAAACATGATTTAATGATTTCATCAGTGTTGGGGCAGTCGTGGCCTAGTGGTTAGAGAGTCGGGCTTGTAACCTGAAGGTTGCCGGTTCGATTCTCGCACCAGCAGGAATTGAAGGTGGGGATTGTGAATGAACAGCACTCTCACCTTGATACCCACAACTGAGATGCATGCGCCAGGCAAGGCACAGACCCCTGGTACTCCTGGGCGCTGGAGCAATGGCTGCCCACTGCTCTGGGTGTGTGTGTATTCACTACTCACTGCTGTGTGTGTGCACTTGGATGGGTTAAACGCAGAGCACTAATTTCGAGTATGGGTCACTTTCGAGTATGGGTCACTTTCTTTTCTAATTACTAAGTAATTAGTTACTGTAATGTATTTATTTTTCCCTTGAAAGAGTAAAGTAAGGGATTACTCTTATTTTTTCTGTAATTTAATTAGTTACCTCTTCTGTAATTGAACTTAATACTGTGTAGAACATTTATATACAATACAATAGTGGATTTAACATCAACATTTAAAGTCTAACCTTAAAATGCATGCTTTTTATGTTCCCTTCTCACTTTTGTGAGTTAAGCACATATTAATGTCTTATTCTGCAAGACCTTATTCTAAATCCTTAATCCTACCCAATTACTTAACAACTACTTTACTAAGTATTAATAAGCAGTAATTAGAAGTATTTTAAGGCAGAAGTCATAGTTAATAGTGAGAATTGGACTCTAATCTAAAGTGAGAGCAGAATAATGTATGTAGTTATCTCTTATTTATTTGAAAGAATTAAAAGAAGCGTTTCATGTCTATCCTTGTATCACTAACTTGTCAAGATTTATATAGGATTTAGAAAGTAATAAGTAGGGCTGGTAATTTAACGCGTTAATTAGATTAATTAATCAAGGTGTAAAATAACGTGTTAAAATTATTAACGCTTTTAGCGCACTTGCCCCAGAGCTATGTGGGTCATCTGATATTTCATATACAGCTGATTGATGACAAATATGAGGCAGAGCAACAACTCCCTGCGGGATGAGGCTAGAGAACAGTTAGAATGTCCCTAAAATTCAAGATATGGGACAAAATGCCCGTTAGAGTTTTTGTCTCATATTTACATCATATTAAGCAATATCACACGAGTGATATTTATACAACAGTTCAGTAAGTAAGAAGTTCATTTAAAAGTTATTTTAGACACCGTGTTGTATGTTTTGCTCAGTTTTGCCAACGAAAATATAAAGACAAAGCAGAACTGTTCGCCTCCGAGCAACACAGCGGCATTTCATTTCTTAATGCACGTTTTGAACGAATTGGGTGAATCGTTTGGCGCTTGAACCATCGGTCAGTGTTGGATTTGAAGCGGCGCTGCACAGACCGATCGGTGCGTGACATCAAAGTCCCGCGAGAGCGATTCAGAAACAAGAGGAGTCATCTGCTCTCTCTAGCTCTCGCGAGAGTTTGATGTCACACATCGATCGATCTGATGGTGATGATCCGATTCAAGTCGAACAAGCCTAATGATTCAATGAACCATTCATAAAAAACCATTTACTTCCTGAATGAATCAGCCATTTGAACGAATCAAATGATGACTTAATCATTAAGACATTTACCACCACCTACTGGTAGTTTTAGTTTATTATTTAGAGTATCATTTCATTAAAGAAATAATTTCATATTTCCATAGTAATAATAATAAAATGAACTAAATAAATTATTAAAGGTATAGTTCACCCACCCAGAAATGACAATTGTGTCATCGTTTACTCACCCTCATGCTACAAAAGAGTATATGTAATAAATTTTATCAAACAAAATATTTCTTGCTGAAGCTAGTTTTGTAATGTCTGTTTGATGCTTTACACAACAATGACTTTAAATTATCTTTTGGGTGTAATTTCTCAGCCAGATTTGATGTGCGATTCATTTGTGATTAATTAATCACCACATCATGTAATTAATTAGATAAAAAAAAATTAATCGCTTATCAGCCCTAGTAATAAGTAATTAAATACTTTTTGGAGAGAATAATTTGTACAGTCATCTAATTACACTGTTGAAGATGTAATTAGTAACTACTTAGTAATTACTTTTTTAGAGTAACTTACCCAGCACTGGATTTCATATGACAGGCTTCTGTATTTCATGGTATTTGTTCAATTTCCTTTATTTAAATCAAGCTTTTTCATTTTCCCCCCAAAAGGTCGGTCTCTGTTTTAAGGAGATTTCTAAACAAAACCAAACAAAGATTTCTACTTTACTCTACTTTTAAACATTAGACTTGCATCTCTGAACTAAAACACAAACTAAATTACTTTTCATGAATATAGCACAGTATCACGTTTAGCTAAGAAGAAATTATACGTTTAGTCCAAATCCGACCACAGAGAGTTCTGGAAGCTCAAGGCGGCGGAGGTCTTGTGACTGCAGATGAAGACGTCTCTGGCATCCGGCTCCATCTCTCTCAGATCAACATCAGCAGCAGCCGCTGTGCTCTCACGCTCTTCTGAAGAACGTCTCGTCTCGGGCTCTTCAGTGTCTTCAGGAGAAATCAGATCCTCCTGATTCGGCTGCTGGTTAGTGGAGCTGCTGGATTGCTGGTTTATCGCTGTATTATTATCTGTCATCAGCGGCTGGTGTGGATTTAATGACTCAAATGCCTGTGTGTTTTCTGTCTTCAGGGTGTCGCTCACTTCATGGACGTCTTCATCTCCACCGTTTGCTGTGATTTCAGATTCGCTGGAAAACTTCCACAGAAAAGAGTAACAGTCATGCATTAGTATCACTAATATCTACAGTATATCACATCATCTGCATTACTAGATCAGAAATGATAATCCAGTGAATTTGATGCACTGATATTATATGTGACCCTGGAGCACAAAAGCAGTCTTCAGTAGCACAGGTATATTTGTAGCAATAGCCAACAATACATTGTATGGGTCAAAATTATCCATTTTTCTTTTATGCCAAAAATCATTAGGATATTAAAATATTTAGTAAATTTCCTACTGTAAATATATCAAAACTTAATTTTTGATTAGTAATATGCATTGCTAAGAACTTCATTTGAGCAACTTTAAAGGTGATTTTCTCAATATTTAGATTTTTTTGCACCCTCAGATTCCAGATTTTCAAATATTGTCCTATCCTAACAAACCATACATCAGTGGAAAGATTATTTATTCAGCTTTCAGATGATTTATAAATCTCAATTTAAAAAAATTTATACTCGTGGGCCCGGTTTCACAGACTGGGCTTAGACCAAGCCAGGATTAGATCATAGTTCAATTACAATATTTAAGCAATTTTTATAAACGTGCTTAGAAACAAACATTACTGGTGTGCATCTTGAGACAAAATAAAGGCAGTAATATATTTTAAGATCAGTCAGTGCAAGTTTCTTTCAGTTGAAACAGCTCAGACTTACACTTTTGTCTAGGACTAGGCTTAAGCCTTGTCTGTGAAACCGGGGGATGACTGGTTTTGTGGTCCAGGGTCACAAATATGAATGTTTTATATAAAGCTCAGTCACGTACTGTATTGGATGAAGAGTCGACTGGTTGACTGACGTTAATGTCATCTTTGTCTGTTTCTACAGAGCAGATGTGTTCTGGATCCATGAGTGTCTGTGGTTCTGTCGTTAGATCGGTCACCTGAGGTTCAGATGCTGAAGGCTCAGGCTGTGTTAAAGTACTGCAGTCTGATTGGGGCTCAGGAACTTCCTCGTTAGGCTTTTGATCTGCTTCCTCATCGTTACTCTTCACCTCATCACATCTGATCTGCTGTAATTCAGCGCTTCTCACCGGCTGAACGGGAAGAGTGACTGTCAGCTGTTTCTTAGTTTTGTTGAACTTGGCCTCTCCTTTATCTTCATCCACAGGATAAGAGAGTGGAAGATCCAGTCTATACACTGGTCTCTGAGACTCAAAGACGAGCCGCTGCTCCTTCACACTGACCTCAGCGTCTCCAGCGGATCTCAGCAGCGGTAAATCCACGGTGATGATGATTTCTGTGGGTCGGGCCCCGGGCCCCGAGTCTCTGGAGCACCTGTAGTCCTGCAGATCCACGACTGAGCGGTACTTTATGCTGTAATGCGGTTTAGTGTGCTGATCGGATGATGAAGATCTTGAGTTTTCAGGAGGAGCGGCACTGGAGGCTTTGGGTTCTGGGAAGGACAGCAGGTCCTCACAGGTGTTCCTCTGCTGGTGTCCAGGAATTGGCCTGCGTATCACAGCCGCCTGTGGAACACCTTTAATAGGGATGTAAAGATTAACTGCCAGCCGGTTGAAAATCTATTCAAATATGTGACGATTCAAATCGGTTGAGATGACAAACAAATCACGATACAGTTGCAGTAACATTAGCAGTTTATATGAATGTATCTCTGAGGGGAACTGACTGTCTTTAGAAAAGTTTACGTGGTATTTTCTTTTCATCTTGCCTCTGAATGATGCATATTAAACTGTGTGGAGAGGTGCTGAAATCGCGTTTGATCTCGTACTGCATCGCGTCCCTTGTCAGTGTCGGGCGCTTGCTTAGCAATTTGTTGCATTAACAGGAAAGTGTGTGCAGCTGAATTGGAGTAGTG
>JAFVLL020014025.1:0-29532 GCA_021397915.2 Tor tambroides | reverse complement strand
GCCTTGCTCAAGGGCACCTCAGTCATGGTATCAAAGGTGGTGAGAGTGCTGTTCATTCACAACCCCCACCTTCAATTCCTGCCGGTGCGAGAATCGAACCGGCGACCTTCAGGTTACAAGCCCGACTCTCTAACCATTAGGCCACGACTGCCCCCTATTATGTGGATAAATCAGTCTTTTCTTGCCACTCAATGCACTTGCCTGTGAGTAAAATATTAAGATTATAATTAGTGATTCCAAAGCCAGTCAAACTCATACTGTATGTGACCCCTAACCACAAAACCAGTCATAAGGGTCAATCTTTTGAAATTGATATTTATACATCTGGATACATAAGCTTTCCATTGATGTATGGTTTGTTAGGATAGAACAATATTTGGCCGAAATACAACTATTTGAAAATCTGGAATCTGAGGGTGCAAAAAAATGAAAGTATTGAGAAAATCGCCTTTAAAGTTGTCCAAATGAAGTTCTTAGCAATGCATATTACTAATCAAAAATGAAGTTTTGATATATTTACGGTAGAAAATTTACAAAATATCTTCATGGAATATGATCTTTATTTAATCTTAATAACTTAATTTACTTAATACAATGTTGGCTACTGCTACAAATATACTGTACCTGTGCTACTTATGACTGGTTTTGTGGTCCAGGGTCACATATAATGTATATCCACCTTATTTTTCAACGTGGAAGTAAGCCGTTTTCTGTGAATGTGCAAGGATGCCTGTTCATTAGCTGGTGTAGGGAAATAGCGAGAAGAATAACAAACTGGAGTAAATGGTAAAATTGTTTGCACTATAAACCATTGTGTTTGTCATTAAAATAATACATTAAAATAATATGGTAAGACACACCAGTTTGCAATATCAAGCAGCAAAATAAGCTGTTTTGTACAGCTAAAAATAGCTGGAAGCGGATGACACTGGAAGCCTCGCACATAAAATTTACAAATGGCCGTGTCCGCTCTTACAGGAAAAATAAGGTGGATTGGGTTTCATTCTGGCATTGATTCTCAAACAGGTCGGTTTCCACAGGTTGCTGTAGCTAATCTTAGCTATGGCCGCAGTAGCAGACAACAAACGGAGGCCAGCAGGAGCTCAGTGCAAGCCTCAATCAAGCCAGCCATCCAATTCTTAATCAACTGGAGTAGAGTCTTGGCAGAGATCTGTGGGTCAAACACAACAACTGCATGCGGTGGCATAATGAGGGTCCGTTAAATCCTCATCACCTCGTGACATGAAGGAGAAAAAAATCAATACATTTCCACTTTTATAGCATCTCACCGTAGCACATTTGTGCAGAGCGCAGGCCTGATTTATGCGGCACAGCAGACATGCTAATGTTTTTAGGCCAATCAAAGTTCCAATGACAGGTCAATGCAGTTATTACACATTCAGCAACCTTTGGTAGTGATGTATTGCTTTTGTCCGTGCTGTCAAAGATGCTACAGCTAGTATACAACTAGTGCACCACCATAGTTCCCCTTATGTGCCTGCTGACCTCTTTATTAGTTGAGTGTAATGTGTCATCATTTAGACATGAATGGGCCACATCTGGCGTGACCTATAGATAATCCACTTACACTGTATAATAATATAAAGGAAAGAGATTTGATTCATCGAATCACAGAGCATTTGTTTTATCCCTTCATCCTCTCATCTGCAAATCCTGAATCTTTTCAAAACTACAACCAAAATACAAATGCTTTACTAAGTTGCAACACCAGTATATAAATAATTAAAAGCCGAGTATTTTTTTTACAAAATAAAAGTAACAAAACAAACTAAACAATTGTTTTGTTTTGTTTTAATACATGCATAACTTTTTGACATTCCTTAAAAAATGCAGTTTTACTCTGCATAATGTACATATTATAGGCATGGTAATAAAAATGTGCCATTTACTAAGCATTTTCTGAATCTCACTGAATTAAGCACTCACACCAAGCTGCCATTTAGCTAACAATATAAAGAAAGTCCGAAAATAGAAAAAAAGAACAGCTTCTTGCTGAATCTTTGTGCTAAGTCTTTTACAGCAGATATGGATGAACAAGGGAAAGGAACTTACATAGAATCAGTGTCTTTGGCCCACTAAAAGGTTTGCTTGCATAAACGTACTTCCCAATTATGTTATTCTGTTAGTGGTTTGAATATTATGTTACAGTAGCTGCTATTAGCATTTACCAATGAAATGTATTGCATGTGTTGGTTATAATGGACACACTCCAGGCCACTGTAGCCCTCCAGAAGTTCTAGACAAAGTGAGGTTTTGGACAATATCAGCAGAATCCTGTTTGCAATTGCAATTTATCAAATAATAATACTGAAGACCAGTAATAATGATTTTCTGTTTGATTACATAAAAACGGCAATAAATACAGTACGACAGAAAAGCTGGGTGTCAGTAAGATTTTTTAAAAAGAAATTACCACTTTTATTCAGCAAGGATGCATTAAATTTATCAAAAGTTTGCAATGTTTTCATCCAAATTGTTTGTCGCTTAACGTAAAGTCATCACAAAGCAAGGATTTATGCTAATATTGTCAAACCTCACTTTGCCTAGGGAGTTTACAAACTTTTGTGGTGTTTTTTTTTCATGGCCCTGTCAAAGTATAAAAAATACAGGTGTTTAAATAAAAGCTCCTTTTTGCCTTGATTAGTGAGGAATATGTTTTGATCAAACAGGCATAAAGCGGTCATGCTAATCCTCCACTGGCAAAAAGGTTGAACTCATAAAGGAGAGGGTGCAACGAAAAACACAAGCCCAGTCCAAGGAGCCTTTTGATGTCAAAGAGACCACACAGTGAAACACGAGACCCCCGTAATGCTAGTCTCACACACCAGAATAATTTTTTTTCTTAATAAGTAATTTAAGTTTGAAGGCAGATTTCACACGTCTAATTGTTGTTATCACTGCATAATGCCCCTTTATGTCACTTTTTAATGAAGTGCCTTTATTACAGTTTGGCCCTGTGAGCCAAGTGTAAAAGTCAGGTGAGCCTCATCAAAAACTTTTGCAACACGATCCATCCGCCACATTCCCATCAACTCTTTCTTTCTGAACTCAGCTGCTCACCTCAAAAAAAAAAAAAAAAAAAAACTGGCATCAAATGCATAGTATCAAAGAGTCAGATAAACCCAGTCGACCCTGGCTGCGGTTGAGCCTGGGCACGGCTGCCTTGAGAACAAGTGGAGCACATGCTGACAGAAAGAGAATCTGAATTTGGGAAGATGAAAGTCATGTTTAAGCATTCCTAGACGCTCTCTTCAGAAGGACCGTGACTGTGTATGTGCGCAAGGATCAAAGCCTCGCCTCCAGTGCCGGGCTGATGGTGGAGTGTGTGGGGGCCACTGAGGTCCCTGTGTGAATGGGGACAGGGAAGAGCTCTGGGCTTTGATGGAGAGCTTGTGCCTGATCTCCCATCACTGCTGCATTGTCTGAAGGGCAGGGACAGTGGATCAAGCAACAAGCTGGCTATATGAAGTGCATTGGTGTTCATGCTGTTCACAGGTGTAAAAAAAAGACCTTCTTCATCTTTTCAATAGACAGGTGATGTCATGAGACTGAGTGAAGTGAGAAATGATTAGATCTTGCTTTTTATACAAACAAATGGTCTTTGCACACAAAAAGTATTCTCATAGCTTCATAACATTATGGTTGATCCACTGACATGGACTATTTTAATGATGTCCTTACTACCTTTCTGGGCCTTTAACGTGTCAGTTGCGTTGCTGTCTATGCAGGGTCAAAGGGTCTCGGATTTCATCAAAAATATCTTAATTTGTGTTCCAAAGAAGAACGAAGGTCTTACAGGTTTGGAATGACGTTGAATTTTCATTTTTGGGTGAACTATTCCTTTAAATACTCATATCCTAGCTTAAATGGCTAATTTACCCAAGAATGCAAATTCTGTCATCATTTACTCACCTTCATGTTGTTCCAAAACCATTAGACTTGTGTTTATCTTCAGAGCACAAATGAAGATATATTTCATGTTCTCTCAGTTTTTGTCCATCCACTGAAACTCTAAGTAATGAAGATCTTATGGGTTTGTAATGACATGAGGGTGAGTAAATGATCACAGCAATTTTTATTTTTTAATATCCAAATAACTACAAATCAGTCATTCATAGCTTGATTTCTCAGAAGAGGGTATTTTTGTGGCTCTGTGATACTTTCGAAACTTTGGGCTTGTTTCGAAACAATTTTGACATTTATGCACACAGGAAAAAGTACTCACACAAAATTTCCTTCAGATATATACGTTGTACCAACACCAATATCTTCCGCTCATTCCAATAAGCTGGATTGTTGAGTGTGTTGTTTGTTTGTTCTAAACTTTATTGTAAATTGTTTGAACAAATTGTCTGAACAACATGTATTCAGGATAACTGTTTTATTATAAAATAATTTATTGCCAATATTAGTATTTTAGCCATTTGAAATCATACCCTGTAGCTTTAAGCTCAGTTTTGTTTGTTTTTTGTTCTGTCTGAGTAGCATTCAGGTGTGCAGTATGGTATTTATAAATATATGTTTGATGTATTTTAGGTCTGACTGTCAAAAAACAGAGGTGGGACAATATCAATGATGCCTCCTGCCACAGGGTAAATACAGCTTGTGCACTAAAATCAATACTTTCTATTCATGACACAGAGGAGAGACTCAGAACATACCCGTTGTTTGGTGACATGCCTCAGTCCAATGTGTGGCTGACTCCTGCACTGTGGAGGGAAGAAAAGAGAGAATTTATTGCTCTAGCACACACAAAAACACACTTCTACAGCTTGAAAAGACTTTGATTTTTGTTTCCTCACTCTGTAAAAATGCTTCAGAGAACAATGAATATAATCTGGACTGAAATTTGTAGAAGTACAGTATTATAAACTACATGACAGTTGTGAATACGAATCAAAGATGGCAACCACACAAAGGTCATCACAGAAATCGTTGCAAAATTTGACAGCAAATTTTATTCCTATAGAGTTGTATTCAAAAGACACACTCAGAAATAAGTACAAAAGCTTCCACTGGGGCAGTACCCTTTCAAAAGGTATACTAGACCCTTCTCTGAATTAGGAGATAATTTAGTTCCTCCAAACAGAGTTCCTAGAACCAAATATGTTCCAAGATCCTGCTGTGCAAACAATTCAAAAAGCAGGAACTCCCTACGCCAATATTTCTAGGAACTATGAAAAGGTTCCTCTGGTGCGAAAGCCCCTAATATGTACCCTTTAGGTACTATTATGCACACTTTAGGTACTAAGGTGTACCTTTTGTCACTGCTGCCCCAGTGACAGCTTTTGTATCCTTTGTTTCTGAAAGTGCAGAATACAGCATGAGTTCTTGTAAAATAATGTTAATATTCAAATTGGGTCAGTTAATGAGTTTAAAAACTCAACCATCAACTCACCATATTCATCTAAAAGTAGCCTAATTGAACATAATCATTAGGGCAAAAAATAAAAACAAAAATAAATAAATGCTATATTTTTGAGGGAAATGAGTTGAGTCCTAATGTTAAAATTGCAATAGTATATTCTTAAGAGTCACGGGAGCTTTTTTTCTTTTCTTTTTTTTGCGAGTATGTTGAGCTTTTTGAAACCTGTGTGTCACATTTCAAATGTGACGTGTGAAAGCAAACAAGCTTGGATTTTCTTTCCAAAGACAAGGCTCATAAACAGAGTCTGCAGTTGAGTCTGTCACTGCTCAGAGCCTGCGCTTCTCCAGCTGCATAAACACACACAAAAATACCTCAACTGACTAGAATCACGATGCCTCCTCACAAAACCAAAAATTACCCCTCGTACACTCACACACACAACCCACTACACCACTCAGACTACCTCAATATATTCATGTCTAAAGCTTTAAACACCGACCTGAACTAAAGCCCACTGCTCCCTTTATTGGTGGGTAAAGCAATTGCCTGAGAAACAGGTGATGGCTGAGTTGATTTTTCAACTGTGAATTTATTCAGCTGATGTAGATATAAGACAGGGCCTTGGGAAACAACACCTGCTCCAACCCATCAAAGATGATGGACCTTTCCATAAGATCTGAAACCTATTTACCTAATAGGCAAATTTAAAATGCAAAATAAGCCATTAGGGTCCAAATCAATTACACAATAGAACAGAAAAATGTTGCCATGTAAATTCATCAGTAAACTCGATATCTGAGAGTGAGACCCATGCACAAATCATGAGAGAGGATAGACAATTGCTAACAGAAACCACGTCACATAAGTGTTCTTCATTATGAGGGAGACCGGTTGCCTAGTTACCACAGCAGCCTGCTACGTGCATGTTCTTGGGCTGGTCTACAGAATCTCTGTCACGCTCCATTGTGACTGCTGCCTGCGAGGCCAAACACCTCCTTTAGGCAACACGTGTGTGTGGGAGAGCGCTCTCCAGGTCTTTGGCTAACGTGGGTGATTACATGCAAAAGGGTTCAGGAGACTGATATCTTCATGCAGGGAATCAAAAAAAGTAAAAATATTTTAAATTATATTTCACTCAATATTTAAAAGAAAAGAAGTCAAAACTCTCACATGTACCTTAGCAAAAAAGTAAAATACATTTATTTCATACTAAGTATAGTTCAAATCCATTAACATATTTATTAACATATCCCTTGAGACTTATTGATATAAAAATTATAACTAAAATTTATTTGGAGTACTGTTTGTGCAAAATGCACATTTCTTAATATTAAGCCTAAAATGTGTTTTGTTGTCATTATTGATGAGGATTGTATGATTTTTGAATAATATCGCTCTTTAAATGCAAGATATTTAAAGTGTACTTGCAATAGTTCCACTTTAGCACGATCAAATATACTTCAGTATATCTTTAGTTGGACTACTTATGCACAGTTTAAGTGCATTAAGTACAAAATTAGTTGTGCCAATTTAGCAGACTTTAAATATACCAGTTTAGTATACCATGTGACCCTGGACCACAAAACCATAAGGTTCATTTTAAGGGTCATTTTTTATTAATAAATAAGCTTTCCATTCATGTATGGTTTGTTATATTACAATATTTGGCCGAGATACAACTATTTGAAAATGTGGAATCTGAGGGTGCAAAAAAATCAAAATATTGAGAAAATCGCCTTTAAAGTTGTCCAAATGAAGTTCTTAGCAATGCGTATTATTAATCAAAAATGAAGTTTTGATATATTTACGATAGGAAATGTACAAAATATCTTCATGGAACATGATCTTTACTTAATATCCTAATGATTTTTGGCATAAAAGAAAAATCGATCATTTTGTCCCATACAATGTATTGTTGGCTATTGCTACAAATATACCTGTGCCACTTATTTGTGACCCTGGACCACAAAACCAGTCATATGTAAATGTATTTGTAGTATACTTAGCATGAAATAAATGTATTTCAAATTCATTTTACATTTATTTTTCACTAGGGTAGCTCTGACAAAAATTCAGCATAATGCAGCAGATTTTCTGATTGCGCAAAATAAATAAATTAACAAACAAACAAACCTTTAACTGCCCTTTTAAACTTTTATTTTTTCAGTACTGCAGTGTAGCACTGTTCATACATTTTCATAGAAGATGGGCTTTATTAGGTATTCAGAAACTGTGAGTAGCATGTCCTATCCCAAGGACATGGTGGATGACAACTGATCTTACATTTCTGGTTAAAAGAAATGAGAGGAAATAAAAAGTGGTGGTGAATCTAGAACAGCCACACAACAAATATCCAAAGTGTGTCATTTGTAGTCTTATTTGTAGCTTAATTTGCAACTTTAGCAACAGCAGAAAAAGGTCCTGCATTTAAAAGACGTGTAATAGACATGAAAACTGAATCCTTTAGTCTTACTAAACTATTCATTAACTGAAGTGAATGCTCAATTGGTCAATATTTATAATAATAAATAGCATTTTTTTTGTATCTGATGGTGCAGATCCAATAGGATAGAAAACACATCACATTAGATTTAAATGTAAATGTAATAGAAGATAAATGGAAGGCTTTATAAAAGTCTTCAGCTAATGTTTTTAACATTTTCATTAAACAAGTGCGGTTGGGAGGGGGTGCTGACATCATTAACCCGTTTAATGCCACGTCCAAAACAAACTGTACCCCAGACTGAGTGAAATCATTTACATGCAAGACACAAATGTCAAGGACGTCAAGGATCAAATGGGCACATATGAGCAGAATATCATTACAGTAAATGGCAAAGAAACCCAATGAAGTGCTGTAATTAATGCAATCAAATTCTCTTTATCATCAAATGCAGCATGACCATTAGTTCAATGGTTGTTACTCAAGACAATGAATGCAGCTCTGGAGCAAATTCTGGAGCACAGTGTTAATTATACAGCATCATAGCATTATTTTAATGTACACAGCCAAATGGACTATAATACGTACAGATAGTTATTCATTAACATTTCCATTCATCTCAATGGCAGTTTCTCACTAGTACAAGACCACCCAAAATGGAGGTGATTTGCCAACTTTACATTTAGATCCAGATTGTATCATTACAGTAGGCTAACTGGGTCATGCCAACCAAACCTTGAACCTTTTAATTCCAGCAGCCATCTCTCCAGTCTTCAGTGTCACATGTAACTTCTGAATGTAGCTGAATGGTGCTCAAGAAATATTTCTGATTATCAATGTTGAAAACAATTGTGCTGCTTAATATAATTGTGGTAACTGTGATACATTTATTCAGGATTTTTTTAAGGAATAAAAAATTAATTAGAACAGCATTTATTTAAAATAGTCCAATTTTGCAATAAATGTCTTTCCTGTAACTTTTGATCAATTTAATCGCTGAATTTAACTATTCGCATCTATAAAACAAAATCTTACTGACCACAAACTTTTGAATGGTAGTGTGCATATGCCCTATTTGGAAGTTTATATAAACAGTAAAACTGTTGATAATAATGCTTTCATAGCAACAACTGCTTTGGAGACACTTGTAGACAATCAAATACCAAAGTGTTTCTTCACCAGGGTCAAACAGAGCTATGCAGAGTATTTCAGAGCACTGTCGGAATTTGCTGAAGTAATATAAATATTTTCTTAAAAGCTGTTCAACTACCTAAACATGAGGTTTATTACCACATTATCACGCACCATCTCTTTTCGCTCCCTTCTTTTGGAAGCAGATGAGCACCAGCGCTTACATAAAGCTGACCTTGACTAACATAGCCTGTTGAGGCTGGTGAAAGTGTGGACAGCACAGAGGCAGCCGCTCCATCCAGCAGGCATCCATTTTATCAGCGTCAGGGTGACGGAGAGCATGGCTGTCACGGGGATGAGATACGGCAGGCTGAGGTCCCATCTGATGTCCTGACAGTGTCTGCTCACCCCTGGCCTGTCCAGCTGTGAGTGCTCCTCTCTTACAGTGTGTGACAGGCAGACTCAGGGGCAGATAATGTACAGAGCATGCCTCATAAAACAAAAGGAGTGAATAATACAGAGGGGCTTTTTTACAGTTCTGGATAAATTACCTTGACATCTTGAGAAAGGTCTTGAGAGAAAGCCAAAATGAAGCTTTATAGCCCCAGTCTTGCTCTTGAAGGCTCACTGGAGTATTGGAGCTTTCATATAATTACAAAAGACTAACCTCTGGCTATGTTTATGGCATATTTAAAAAAAAAAAATCTGTATAGTTGAAGGTTGCAGAGGTCAGAATATCATAGTCTTCAATATACAAGGTTTAAGACACACTGAAAGTCTGGCATTCAGAATCAAAACCTGGACATAAACAAAGTTTATGTCCAAATAAACATTATGATGCAAAATGAAAACAAAATTAGATACTTGTAGGTCACTAATCAAATTTACATCAACCAAGATCAAACGTTCTTTAGTTTTTAAGACTTAATTTACTTAATTGTATTGCTGATGTTATTAAAAAAAATCCAATTATAGATACAAAGTATTACATTAAAAACTGACTAGTGGTCTAAGACCTCTCCATTCCACTATATGCTCAATATGCATGTTTACTTGCACAAAAGGCAAAACACTTCTAAAACATTTTAGGCAAAAGTGTTGTAATGCACGCATTTATTTATAGCTAAAGTTTTTAAAAAATCATTTCTACTAAATAAATTAACTATAAATGGAAGTTTAGCTATAGAAAGCTTTAGATTTTAGACATTTGCTTTTGGAGATGGTTTTCTCTTCACCTTTCAAAGTGGGTTTTTGGACAGTTTAGAAATGTACAGAGCCCCCTTGTGGCTCATTAGAGAGGACTAATTTGGAGTTTTTACAAATTAACCAAGGGTTTGTGCAAATTAGCCTCTTCTTATTATTTAGGTTGAGGGAGCTTCCCATAATTTAGAAACACAGCTGCTTATGAAAGCACAAGAGGCATTAGACACAAAATGCAAGCACCCAAGTGTTCATTAAAAATCTTTTTGGCAAGCACCTTTTCCATTGTAAGTCCCTTCGCGTAATTCACCGCCAAGATCTTCGCTGATTAGCTTGTTATGTGTGAGTGACATGTCTCTCTTTTGAGACCTTGAGCCTGATGATTCCCCATTCCAAACAGCAGGTGGATTGAGCGGGGCCTTTGTTCATGACTAACGAGACACAAAGAAGATTGACACACGGCATCGGGAGGAAAAGGTCTCCAAGGGAAGCGTTGTTTGATGAGATTATGCTGTGGAAACAAAACTGAGGCTTTCCATGTTTTCCCTGGGAAAAAATCCTTCAAATGAATTTGCTGTTAGAGGAAGAGAACATTTACAAAAAAGAAATAGAGAGCTGAAGCTGTGTCAGAGCATCTGAAGACAACAATTTCTGTGTCGCTTTGGAAATAATTGTGATGGTTGATCAAAATCAGTATAAGGCCCAGCTAAAAAAAAAACAAAAAAAAAACAACATTTTAACAGAAACAGACCATTATTGTTTAATATGTAGTTATGGACTGAGTAAAATCACTCTCTTCTCAGTATGCTAATCAAATGAAAAAGCCACAATAACACCCCAAAAAAGGGATCTGTTACCCCAAAGTCAAAAATCTGTCATTAAAATGGAAATTGCCTCAGATAAGAGTCAATGAAGGTCAATTAAAAACTCTAATAGGCACAAAAAGAGATAAAGCCTTCAAAGCCCTGTCAGCAGAAAATAACTGCACATAATGTATGACAAACCCAGACCTCAGAGAATACATTTATGAAAATGAAATCATTCTAACATGGAAAGCACATAGCAATGATAAAACGCAATTCAAACCATTATATTAGCTATTGTCAAGATTATAATGATTATAAACCTGAATGGTCTGAACAGATTTCCATATTTTTCAAAATTGCAATTATGTTGACATTATAAACCTTAATAGTTAAATCAGCCTTGAATAATATGCATTAAACATGGCTTCTAACAAATGTTACTTTAAAAAAAAATCTGTAAATGAAGCCACAAATTATGAGAAATTCAGGATTTGTGCTGTGAATCTTGTGTTGCCTCCAGAAGAATTTTGCAAAGAGTTATATTATACACATATATATATATATATATATATATATATTAAAGGCATAGTTCACCTTCATCATATGGAAAAGAAAATGCAACTTTCTGCTATACAACTCCTCTTGTGCTCCACACAGGCTCCATACATTCAAAACCGGCTGTGCCTAAATGTTTTACTAGGCCACCAACACCAAAGGACCAAAACAACAAAATATGCACAACTCTGTACTACTCAGCATAAACTATATTCCCTTCAGCTTAGAAAAAAAAAAAAAAAAAAAAGTAGGTTTTGTGGTTACCTCATGACTGACTGTGGCCAGTGAAAGTCATTACTTTGCACATTGTTTTGCATTTAATTTCCGTGCATCAACAATGTTTAAACTACTGGTTTCAGCAATCCAGCTACATCACCTGCAGAAAGCACATTCAAGGCTGAAGGACATTAAATTGTTGGTGAATTAAACTTCCACCAACAGACTGCATCTTTTGAATAAATCAGTGAGTAGGTCACAAGTTTCTGACAAACCGCATGAGATGCTATGCTCAAAGGCACAGAGTTTCGAGTCTGGCCTTCACTTTCTTGCTGTGAAAAATCCATTGAAAATTAGGCACTTTAATTCTAAATGTGATTTAAGGACAAGGAAACATGACAGGACTGAGGAACAAGCATAAATATCTCTCCAGTGCCCAAAGACATGAGAAAACTGACATCAGTCACACAGAAGTCTTTCATTGAAGCCGAAATGTACGTATATTATATTCAGTATAAACATGAAATCTTTCACTATCCCTCGAGTTGTTTATTCAATAGACATTTTAAATATATTAAACAGAATATTCTGTTTATGAAACAGTCTGTGACATTTCTTACTGATGATTTGTGAACAGTCTGATATCTTAAAGGTCACTTGCTTCCACTCTCTGGAAGTCTTGTTAGCTTGCTGTAAATGTATTTTTGTTTAGAGGTAATTCCTAAAACATATGCAGAAACTCACAACTGGAATATGCTGAGCTAGGCTGCTCTTTTCTGCTTGTGTATGCTGGTTAGGATCTGTCTGTGACTTCCACATCCTTGAGAACTCGCATCTAATAAATGCACTGATCACACAGATCTGTATGTAAGTTTTGTGAAGGAAGTGGTTTTGACCACATGTTCTCATTTTTCATTAACTAAACAAGCTAAGATAAAGAGCACATTTCTTTTAGACACTTCTTCATGAAACCAACATATTAAGCAGATTACCGCATGAAAACAACAAAAGATTCACACACACAAAAATCGGTATTGTAAACATTGGTTCTCACATTTGAGAACATCTCTAAACACTGCCTCACAGTGGAAGTATTAGGAGAAAAAGAAAAGTTCATCCAAAATGTTCTGAAGGAAAAAAAGCTAACAATAAAAAAACTACATAATTTACATTACATTACATTTAGCAGACGCTTTTATCCAAACGACAAATGAGGACAATGGAAGCAATCAAAATCAACAAAACAGCAATGCAAGCGCTATAACAAGTCTCAATTAGCTTAACGCAATACATGTAGCAAGGTTTTTTTTTTTTAATTAGGCTATCTAATAAATAAAGAGAAAACAGATCGAAAAAATTAGAGCCAGTTAGTGTTAAAGGCCTTTTTTGCTTTTGTTAATTGTATAATAAATAAAAAGAAAACAAACAGAATACAAAAAGAATAGAGAAGCTAGTGTTAGTTTTGTTTTTTTTTTAGTTAGTAAATGAATAGAGTGCAAGTCTAAAAGGGGCAAGTTTTTTTTTAAAGAATAGAATTAGAATAGAGAGAGCTAGAATTAGAGGGACAAATAAAGATGCAAGAGATGTGTTTTTAGCCGATTCTTGAAGATGGCTAAGGACTCAGCTGCTTGGATTGAGTTGAGCAGGTCATTCCACCAAGAGGGAACATTTAATTTAAAAGTCTGTGAAAGTGAAAGTGACAATTTCTACATAAAAGTCCATCTCTGCACTACACTTAAATACTATGCTTTGATTATGCATGCAAAAATTGTTACACTATGAATATGTACTCAATAAAAAAAAAATCTATATTAACAGTAAAATTGTCTTTTAGCTTTGAATAAATGAATGAATTTGTCACTTTAAGAGAACTAGTAGCTACATTGGCAATTTTGCATATTTGCATATTAAACCAAAAATGATAATAAAGTGTGTTTAAACCTATATAACAACTTTAGATTTAGAGAAAAATTCCAGAGAAAATGAAAGAGATTGCTGCATAAATCTCACACCAGCCAAGTCAATTACACTGCAATTGTCAGTTTAAGGGAAGAAATGGATTCAGTTTTGGCTGGCAGCACTTCAGTGTCCACTCTGAAATGGCCTGTCAAGAACACTGACAACCTGACATGGTTCTGATTAGGACTGAAGCTGAGAGCATATGCCCTCTGAATGAAAACTTCTCTCAGGATGGGACTTTTCTCATCCCTCCATATCTCAAAATCCATTTATGTAGTTGACATATTTGTTTGGGTGCTATTATAATCTACACATCTTTCAAACAGCTGGAAGATGTTTAAAAGTTGACTCATATGATGCCCTTTGCTAGATCAGACATGGGAAAACAGTATTACCCGCTGAAATCCTTATAAATTCTTGAACAAAATTTAGATACAGAGAACTGCACTGATTAATCTAAATGCTTGATTCCAATGAAATCAGTTTAATAAGTTTAATTCAGAAAAAAAAAAATCCTGAAAAGGTCTTAAATCCTATAAAAATTGATTCAAAATGATTAAAATACTACGCTATGAATGTATCAAAATTTGGTTTGGATGCCTACAGGTAGAAGGCTTAGACTGCAGGTAAATGATTATAGATATAATTTTATATTCAAGCAGCCTGTGTATGTGGGGGGCAATGTGTGGGTGTGTGTGTGCATGCATGGTCACCTTGCCTGACTCAAGCTCAAGCTGAGTGTCAAACAAGTGACCACAGGACACTAATGAGGACCAGATCTGAGCCAACTCAACATTCAACACCTACACCCGCCACACAACCATAATCTGACCAGCCACAACTCCTTTACTGAACCTAAAACTAACAAAACTGAACCCAAGTATGCTACAAACAAACACAATCAACAAACCATGCAAACTTTAAAAGGGTCATGAACTGCTTTTTTATTATTTTTGTACTGTTCTCTGTGGTCCACTTTTAATGTTATCAAGATTTTTACATAAAACAAAACATAATTTAGAGGCAATTTGTTTTGACCCCCCTCATCTGAACGCTCCATTTGAATAGGTGTGGCAGACACCCACTGGTGTGACTGGCCAACAGTTGTGTATGTTTGACAATGTTTGACAGCCTATATCCTTCCTAGATGGACGCTGCTGTGATTTAAGTTAAAAACACATAAATACTAGTGTTGTCAAACGATTAATCGCATTCAAAATAAAAGTTTGTTTACATAATGTGTGTGTATACTGTGCATATTAATTATGTATATATAAATGCAAACATGCATGTATATATTTAAGAAAAATATGTTGTTTATATATTAAATACTTATATATAATAAAATATAACAATATATTTATATAAATGTGTATACATGTAAATATTTTCAAAATACATACATGCATGTGTTTGTATTTATATATACATAATAAATATACTCAGTACACATACATTATGTAAACAAAAACTTTTATTTTGGATGCGATTAATCGCGATTAATCGTTTGATAGCACTAACAAATACATTTCAAATGTTCTGTAATAACAGACAAAGCAAGTGACCACGTTATAAAAACAGTTACTCACACTTGTGTGGTGCGACATCGGATCCAATATATTCAGCACAGCATCATCTTTTATTTTCAATCTCTCAGAAAATCCCATATCGAATTGTGTCTTGTTTGTAAAAGAATCCGCGGTAAAATGAAGTGAACAAAGGACCAAGTTCTTACAGACGCCATCTGGAACTTCCTTAAAAATAAAGTTCATCCACTCTCTCCTAATGTTTGGATCAGAAGAAAGGCAATGCAAACACTATTTTTCCACAACTTGGGACTGCACAGCATTATGTTGTCTTCTAAGCCATATTTATCGTTTGGTTTCTGCATAGACCTGGATTTGCCAACACATTTTTTCATATTTCCTTAAGATTTCGTGCTGTAATTATGTCAACACTGCTTGTTTTTAAACTTTTTTTATTGAAGGAAACTGGGAGTGTTTATATTTTTAACTAAGTACTATTCTACAACATTCAAGATTCTGATTCTGTATGTTTTTCAATAATTAAAAACATTATTAATGGAAAAACTGTTTACATTTTAATTTTACTTAATTTACACTTATTTAAAAAAATATATATATAATTAAATGAATGTAAAATCATCCTGTGGCCCCCGGCACCCTGGTTGAGAACCAGTGCTCTAACCCCAACTAACCCAAAACACCTATAACCCAAACATAAATAAGCTGCACTCAACAGACCTAAACCTAAAACTGAAAACAACTCTGTAATCCTATTATTCTTACAATGTACCCTAATCAAATGTTTGAAAGTTAAAAGTTCAGTTAAGATACATGCAAAAGCAAAACAACAGGACAAAAGACACAGAGCATTTCAAATATACACGCACAGTAACACAGGGGAAGAAAGGCATGGTGCACTCATGAGATTAGAGGCAAAGGCTGATCTGATGGCTTTGTGCAGATCCAAACAGAATATATTTTCTTATATAATGGCCCGGGCACTAATCCCTCAACACCACTGTGCTGCAGTTGTTCTTCACTCACTATATCTGCCATTACAGGCCGATTATGGCCATCAGCAATAGATAACTGAAAAGCATGGATTCAGCTGGTGCTCCCACACACTGATTTGAAATAGCTTGATCTGGGGGATTATAAAGTAAATTAAGCCAAGCAGCAGCTGACATAATGAACAAATCATCCAAACAAACATATTTTCATGAGAAAGCGAATATGCCACCCTCAAAAGATGCACACATGTGTGATGCTTTACCAAAGACAGGATACAAAATTGATGTGCTTAAATTCATAATGCATTTACTGCCCAGTTGAAGAAGGACACTGCAAAGCATACCTGTAAATGAAATGAATCGGACTGATTTATGCAGGTTTCATATTAGTTCACTTAGCATCATGATTTGCAGTGAACTTAGTATTTCAGGTGAATTTCCCCTGACACACTGACCCAAATACACACTGTAAAAGCTTCTTAAGGACATCAAGGCTGACTCCTTTCTATCAACATTTGAAGATTTAGCTTTCACGTTCATCTGAACCCACTATTTTATACATCAAAATGGTCATCATCTTATGTAGCATTTATGTAAAAAGGACTCATTTTATTAGCTTTAACCATCATTTCAGCGCTCAGGTAGCCACCCATTGTGTGACAGCAGCATTAACAAACTGCTGTGAAGGCACCAATCTGCCTCCAATAACTGAGCATCGTTTTAATAGCTTAAACAATCAAATGACTACAAGCACTGCTTCAATTAAACCAATACAAACCACTGTAGCATATTAAACCTTTGAAGATCTCAGATAATGAAACGCTTGGTCTAACACTGTCACACTGGTAACATGAAAACAAACAAGACTTTTATCTTACCTCGAACATTGGAGATGCTCCTTTCTCGGGCAGTGTACATCCCAGCAGCTCGGCGAGGAACTTTGCCATATAAATGTGTGTTGTGTGTTTCGCCGGTAGATTGAAAACGCCGCTGGCTGCCTGGCTCTTGTTACCCTCACTACAGTGCCCACAGGTAGTCTTGTTCCAGCAGCGGTTTCCTACTGCACAACAGACTGATTTTTCGCTCCTTGGACTTTCCTTTCAACATTTCTTTGACTCCGAACAAATAGGATTCATTTTAAAGGTGTGACAGCTCATTGTCTTTGTCTAGTCAAGAGCGCGTGTGTCTGCGTACAGCGGCTCGCGAGCGCAGTGGAGTCGAGCTCATTGAAAGCCACTTGTAATCCTTGTGTAGGGGAGGGAGGAATCGCTGAGGGGACGCCAGACGCAGATGTAAAGCTCCGACAGGTTGCCTACCTCTTTCTGGGATCTCAAAGAAGTTTTTGGCCTGTTATCATATCTGAGGATCAAATTTGCACGTAATGAAGTCCTTAGCCATCAAGAGTGCACAACTCGAGAACAGCACACAAATGAAATAGGCTAAACCTGTTGAAACCTAAATTAGGATTATGCATTGCTGGCTATATTGCATGCAGATTAGTTATTTGTTTAATTAGTGTCAATTTTAGAGTCACTGAGTCCCCTTTTTTATTTTTTATTTTATTATTGAGGAGAGATTTTTCCCTGGCCTAATGAGTGTAGGCATCGTTCTTTTGAGTCGATTGTTTAGGGCTATAGGGGAAATGATCTGAACAATTCGTTTAAAATTCGGTTCAACTCGTTGTCACAACGGTTAACAACTCAGTGGATGGGGAAATTATTAGTCATTTCAGCCTGTTTCTCGTACAAAGCAGACTACAAGTCATATAGACTACTTTTATTATAGGCTAATGTTGCTTTTGTGTGAATTTCGAAGTTTGAATACTCCAGTCCCCAGTAATTCTGACTGCAAGGAAAATAGCAAATAGTCAGAGCTGGGTAGATTACTTACAAATTGCAGTCCAGTAGGCTACTGATTACAGATTACATGATGAAACTGTAGTTAGTAGGCTAACTAGTAGTAGGTTACTCATTTTAGGTAATGTAATCTGACTACCTTTTTATACTACGTTTTTATCAAGCTTGTTTTAAACGTACCATATTGATATAAAAAAGCAAAAGAAAGAAAATATATTCCAACATCCAACATCATAAAATGCATCAAACATTACATTAGTGAGTTGATAGAAAGTGAATGAATAGTGAGTTGATAACCTAATAATTAACTCAATCATAAAAATGTCTAATAAAAGCAATTTAAACACTTGAACACTAAAAATATAAATATTGTATTTGTTTACCTGGATGTCAGTGTGACCATTAACCAACATCAGAGAACTGTAAACCTGCAAATGTGTTGATAAATTATTGAAATTTTAACTACTTCTGCAATATTTAAACAAATATTTTATTTTAAGGGGTGACAAAAAATGTTTGGGAATCCCTGTATTAAACACACATTAATAAACATGAAAACGCCCAAAGTTTTCCAAGTTTTAAATATTTTTGTCCAGACTTCCAGAATCAATAAATTATGAATCATTTATTGCCACTGTGTGAATAATATGTAATCATGTAATCCATAAAAAGTAACTATAATCTGATTACAAGCATTTTAAAATGTAATATACTTTAATTTCAAGTACTACATTTTTGGAATCTGATTACGAAACCCAGATTGCATGTTCTCAGTTACTACCTAGCACTGCAAATAGTACATTATTAAAATCTTTTTGTGTTAAATGGACCAAAGAAAGCCATAGATGTTTGGAATGACATGAGAGAGTAAATGATGCCAGAATTTGTATTATTAGTTGAACTTTTTCTTTAAGAGCCAATACAATGTAGAATGCATTGGGCAAATTACTGAATAAATATTATAGAGTTATACAGATGATGTGAATAAGAGATTCAGTAATTAGGTTAATAATGTTTGTGATGAGGAAATAATAAATAGCATTATTTATACAGTGGAGTATGACTATTTGAATGCAGTGCAGTGCCGAGATGTTGGCTTGCGTTCAGATATAATGCTATTTGATGTTGTAATTCAACAGCCTGCTGATGCGGGACCTGAAGCCTGATGGAAGCAGCGAGAGCAGTCTATGGCTTGAGTGACTAGACTCTCTGGAGATCCTCTTTCCTCATATCCTGGAGATGACCTGAATGCGTAAAAACCCAGAGTGAAAATCCTACTGTTAAAATCAAATGTGTTCCCAAATGTGTCCAGAGCTTGTTAACATAGACTGATGATGGACTGGTGAACATACATAATGCAAACAGAACAGCAAGATAAAGAGACTCGCACAGTCTGTCCCTGGCATGAAATCATAATTCACACTTTAATGTTTATCAAATGTGACTGAGAATCACTAATTAAATCGTTGCCCAAGTCCAAGCTCACATGGGCAGTGGGTGGTCATAAGCAGGTGTGTGACAGTGACAGTGCTGGCAGGGTGTGATTAGGCACATTTGATGCAAATTGTGTTTTGCCATCGCTGTCAGAAATCCAGCATCAAATGTATCCCACGACAGGAGCTACTGCACCTCTGAACAAACCTTAACTTTATATCTGGCACAAGGATGATTTCTATTACATTTAGTTTAGCAGACAGCAGCA
Source organism: Tor tambroides (assembly GCA_021397915.2). Taxonomy (NCBI): domain Eukaryota; kingdom Metazoa; phylum Chordata; class Actinopteri; order Cypriniformes; family Cyprinidae; genus Tor; species Tor tambroides. The sequence goes on along the minus strand of JAFVLL020014025.1, from coordinate 9,739 downwards.
CTCGAGCTGTAGGAACTTTGTGTAAAACCATGTTCTCCAGCATGATTTGAGAATGGGTTCCAGTGAAAGAAAAAAATCTCTTAGTAAAGGGATCTGGGGTATCTAATGCCGACTAATCCTTCATTCACTCTTATACCCCATGAACAGGGTCCCATCTGTTTGCAGTGACCTTTCAGGACCACAGTTTTGTTTTGTTTTTAGATGGGCATGTGTGGCTTGATGACAAAAGAGGGGTTTAAATTCCCTTTCACGTGTGTTTTAGGGATTAAGCTTTAATTTTCTATAAACCTGTGAGGACGTCCTGTCAGTCTGTTATTGAACAGCTATCAGTCATATGCTCTTGAAAATGACATAATTAACACTAAAGCTGTAGAAACACTTTTGTGACTGTTGGATTTGACAAACCTGTGATGTATTCTGTGGATGTGTGAATGTTTTTCAGTGTGTGGTGTGATAGGTAGGCATCCAACTCGCTGTCAGACAGCTCTGTCATGTACTTAGCTTTAAATTCTCTGGTATCCAAGCAGCTGAAAGAGGTCTCCATGGTAATACCGCATTTGCTTTCTTGTGACATTGACTGTGATAATACCAAGAATGCACTGTTCCTTAGAAACACACACATTTCTTCAGAACTTCAATTACACTTTTTTTTAATCATAAACCTTTGTGTAATATTTGTAATAAACAGCTCTCTGGAATACAGCTGAAATTTTCATTGGTCAATAGCACTGTTCTGCAGTCAGATATTTTTGTATAATATACAGTAATTGATCATAGTCTTTACACATATACACTAATTTACTTGTATTACACTAAAACACTAAAAATTCTGAAGTAGAAGGACCGAAATAATATTTTCTTGTAAAACATATTTCAATAAACTTTATTTCCATTCGAAAAATGATTTTTACAGTACATTTTTACAGATATTTTAAATTAAGACTGTAAGATAACCTTTTGAAATATAATGAATTTTGTATATATTTGGCGTACAGTATACAGTATATTTACAGTATATTTATATATTAAATATTTATATTTACAGTATATTTATTAGTAGTAGAAGTAGTTTTACTTTTTTTGTGGCTACATTTAATCATTGCCATTTTCAATCACAATCCCCCCTCATGATACTCTTGTGGTTTGTGAACCCCATTTTAATAACCTAAATACATACTGAACTAAAAACATCAGATGAAGAAAATAACAATAAAGATATTATTAAAAAAATAATTGTCTTTCATTTTCATTTTTGTGTGTCCTGTCTGCAAGGTCTCCAATGTCATGGAGTGGGTCTCATTGGAGGGAACGGGCCCCGTAGAGACAGGTATGCCTCTGCTTTTCATGTGCAGGTGGCCTGCTGTTCAACCGGCTGCTGCTGACTAATTACACGAACACATATGCACACACATTGACTAAACCGCTCAACATTTTAAGCCTCATTTCAGGTCGCTTGAGTGAAATGGCCATCCAGAATGCCAAACACTGCAGCTGATAAGAAGACAAAGTGTTCATGAGCTCCAAAGCGTGCAGCGATTTTAATAAAGGGGTTTTAGACAGATTCCATGTTGTGCCCTGAAGATGCTCCATATGGTCTCACAGCTGTAGGGTGCTGGATATCATGTCTCACAGCACACAGACTGACCCCCTGCTATAAAATCTCTTCAGGGACGAGTTCAAGAGGGTTAAAAAAAAGATGAAAGGAAATATTGAAGGCTTTCACTTGTGCATTTGCATGTGGCAGTAAAAACCCGTCATGTGGGAGATTGTAGAGATAAACTCAGACATCCTTCTCTCTCCGGCTTTCTCTCTCACTCTCTCATCCCTCACATCCCGCTGAGATGCTTAATGCTGCTGCAAAGTGCCCGACACTTACCACGGCAGTTCTTTTTCTCTTTCTATCTCACGATTGCGGATATGCCTTGTGCCAAACTGGCATTGGGATAGGCCCATAAAGCAGTGGTGACTGCAGCAATGACGCTGCAGTGCAGCAGCAGCTGATTTATCACCCCAGCTGCTCTCAGGGTGAGGGCAGGCCCATTAGCAAATGAGCTTTAATTCACACTGGCAGTTTATCCCTTTCAAACCCTGCACCTCTCGTTTTCTATTCACTTGCACTATAGAGATGCTGATGGCACACATTCGGGCCATGAGGAAAGGCAAACTTGTAGGTTTTACACTGAACATAAAGGGCAAATGAAGCCACTGGGCAGAGCTTCTTTGAGGTTTTTTGAAGTTTTGCATTCACTGTCAGCTGTCATGTGTATTTCTTGGCTTTGATCTTTTTTATCTATGAATTTTGGCAGCTACGTTTTTTTATCTTCACTTTCATACTGATAAGCCAAGTGTGAGCTGAGACGCAGGGTGTGTGTGTGTGTGTGTGTGTGTGTGAGAAAGAAGGGGAATAACATTATTAATATTAATGTAACCAAATACCCACATCCCAGTCCACACACTAAGATAAACATGCATACGGCACGCTTCACATCTGTGCTGCATCTCAATTTATTTCAATAATTCAGAGACTCACAGCCCACATCATCTGCAAGGTTACTTCCAGTGCATTAATGAATAATGTCAAAAGCACATCTGTGAAGGGAATCAGGGATATAGATGCAAACAATTGGCCATAATAGAGGAAAACACCCCTGATGGCCTCCAAACTGCATGTGGACATTTTATAGTCTAGACAAGAGAGTATTAAACGTTTCCTAGAATAGAAAGGAAGTGTGTAAAATATTACACAACATATTATAAAGAGAACATGCTGTTAGCTAAATTTAAAAATGGCATTGATGTAATATAGAAGTGTTACTAGAATAGATATGCATATACACTGTATATGTATATCTATTCTAGTAACACTTCTATTATATAGTATATAACTTAACAGTTTAAAAACATCTGGAAAAAATCTATTGCTATAAAGCCAGAATTATTAGTCAGTGATTAGTGCCAAATAAGAGAGTAAGTGCAATGAATAGACATAAAGTACATTGAAATTATGTACATAATTCCATTTTTCAGATTAATAATGGGTTGCTAAATTCATTAATACTAATCCTGACCCATTCCAGAATGCATAGATCATTCCTATTTGCCACCAGCTCCTCAACAGTTAGAATTTCAAGTACACTAGCCCTGCAGAGAATGATTATCCCTCCTTTTCTCACACTCACTACCTTTGTTGGCCTGATCTAAAAACTCCAGGCCTTGACAGCTTCAAACAACTGGGGAAATAGAAATAGTTCTGCTAGTCCGGTCAGGTCGTAGGTGATTACATGGCTGTTATTTGGAACCGTTCTGAGCAGAGCTTTGAGGACTCTGCGGGACCTGCTGGAGATAGTGGTATCCCAGTTCAGCAATTACTGGTTCTGCTATACAGCCTTCATGCCACTGACAGACTCCATTAGTGGATTAGCTCTGAAATAGTCATGTATGGGGATAGATATGTATTTCTAGAGTATTATTAAACAGATAGCAAATATCTGCAGTAAGCTCTACAGTACACAGGCCATAATGACAAACAGATCTGACTTCCACAGACTCTACCCAAGCAGGATATATATATATATAAAGGATTTCATATAAAGGGATGAAGGGATCCAGAGCCCGTTTCTCACATTTTATTTTTTTTTCTCTTACCTCTGTGTAAGATGAAATCAAATATATATATATATATATATGTGTGTGTGTGTGTGTGTGTGTGTGTGTGTGTATGTGTGTGTGTGTGTCTATATGTATATATATATATATATATATATATATATATAAATCTCTGAAAAATGTACTTGACAGTTGTCACCATTCACTTTCATATATTTTCTATTCACAGAAGATACTGCTTGACGGCTTTTGTCATCATTTACATTCAGCTCAGACATTCAGCTATAAATAACCCCTTTTGAAGAAAGAAGCAACTGAGTTCCATTTGTTCCAGTGAACCTTATATATTTTCATTTTATTCTTCATAACAGTCAGAGCCATTTTAAGACTCACAGGTCTTTGCCATTGCTATATGTAACATCATTCCACAATCTATAATTAGACTTACACAGAATACTACTGAAAAACAATCTAAACATTCCCTCAATATGTGACACACTGTCATATTCCCTCTCCAGAACTATGGTCCTCTGTTATGGCTCGAGTTTTTCTAATTCAGTGTTTCTGCACTGCTGGCCTCTCTCTGATCAGATCTAATCCATCTCTGCTGCTCACTTAAACAGAAAGGGATTTGCCTAGCCTGCTAATGCAGCATGTGCTCCTTAAAGAGTGCCGCCGCAGCCCTCCCTCCACAGCCGCTCCTGACGTGTAAAGACTGAAGAGCAATTAAGAGCCACTCTACGAATTACAGATTAACAGGATGGGAAGTAGATGTGATGCTGACCTACTTCTGTCCCATTTCTGGCTCAGAACAGCAGGACGAGATTTGACGAGGGACAACGAGACGTTTTCTTCTATTTGATGGACATTATGATGTGGTCATGTGATTACTACACATTCTTTTTTTAAAAAAAAAACAGCCAGAAAGACAAAGAACTGTCTGCTGCCATGAGATCAAATGATCCAGTGACACCTCCAAAGCAGTTCATAAGGATAAAGAGCCTATATTCTTCCCTCAGACCTTAGTTGTTAGCAAAGTAGCAAACAAATTAGGAAACTTCCACTTTTTAAAGCAACGCCTCAGTTTTGCCCTACAGCTTGTGGCCTGGATACAATGTTAATCCTGTAAACCTCCACAATTAGTGCTGTGATAGTGAAATGAACTAACCTGAACTTGAACTTGTGTGTGTAAGGAGTGTGTTGAAGCGCAGACTGACCCCGGGTCATCAGGGAGGGATTATGTCTCTGTAATCTGTTCCTCTCAATGAAGATGACTCTAAGTTATTACAATGATTTTCACTTTAACTTTCATGAAGGATTAATCTCTCAGGAAATCAAAACCACTCACTGGATGCACTTTAAGATTATGTAACAGGGATTATTATTAGAATAAAACCCTGTGGTTTGTACGTTGACATGTTGGTGACATATGACTGCACGCCTGGTTGCTGCTTCTAGTTGATTGTATAGAAATACGGTTGTTTAACTGCTGTTTTGACAGGTAGACAATTTGGGCTGACAGTACTTTATATAGACAAGAGATACAGACTATATTCCCTGAAATCAGTGCACTGGCTGTTACTTTGTGTTGATTTGTTTAACAGGCTTCTTCCTTACAGTGATGAACAGGCTACGTCAACAGAAACATTTAGGTTGTCATTGATAACGCTCATTATTTTTTAATGGGCAAGCCTATAAATGTTGTTAGTAGCATTTCGGATATACAGTATATTTACTGTTTCAAATGGTATTCACATATTGTTTCATGGTGGGTTCTAAATGAGTGATTTCAGCCTGGATTGTTTTGGTAAGTGTTATATGCAAACTTTAGGATGGTTTTTGTTTGTAGAATGTTTGTTCTTTTAATAAAAGAAATATAATAAAAGTAGATTGGTAAGAAATGGTAAAGGCAAGATTAGGAGGCCAAGGTAGAAAAGACAATATTTGAAGTGTAATTTGATTTCCCATTTGTCCCATTTTTTACATGGGGAAGGCCAGTTTTGTGACCTATACTGCAGCCAGCCACCAGGAGGCGATGGACATGTTTTGGCTTTTCTCTTTACTTTAAGGAAGTCTATGGCACACTCAGACCCAGAACTGTGCCAAATAATGTACAGATAATACTGCTGTACTGATTTGAAAGTGAGTTAAAGTTGCCATTAAAGGGATACTTCCCCCAAAAATGAAAATTCTGTCATTAATTACTCAACCTCATGTCATTCCAAACCCACAAGACCTTTGTTCATCTTTGGAACACAAATTAAGATATTTTTGATGAAATCTGAGAGCTTTCTGACCCTGCATTGACAGCAACGGAACTACCAAGTTCAAGTCCTAGAAAGGTAGTAAAGACATTATTAAAATAGTCCATGTTACATCAGCGGTTCAACCATAATGTTATGAAGCTATGAGAATACTTTTTGAGCGCAAAGAAAACAAAAATAATGACTTTATTCAACAATTCTTCTCTTTGGTGTCAGTCTCTGCTGCACATTCACGAGAGTACCACGCCGCATGCAGGATGATGTCATGGAAGATGATGTCACATGGACTATTTTATTGATGTCTTTACCTAGATGGGCCTTGAACTTTTCAGTTGCGTTACTGATTATGCAGGGTCAGAAAGCTCTCGGATTTCATCAAAAATATCTTGTGTCTCCAAGCTGAATGAAGGCCTTACAAGTTTGGAATGTTATGAGGGTGAGTAAATAATGACAGAATTTTCATTTTTGGGTGAACAATCCTTTTAAATTAAAAATTGACAATTCTTATTTTTAATGGAATATTGGGATGTTTACTATAAATTATTTATCCATACATGTCTCTCATTTTAAAATGAATGTGCCCACAACAATCCAGAAATCCAATCAGTTCCTGATGGACCAAACTTAATCCTACCCTAATTTTTTTTTCTCATTCAAGCCATTTAACACAGATATATGTCACAATAGGGACAAAAGGACAATCCCAGCTTTCATTTCATTTAATACACAAATAAATGAATGAATACAGACCTGCTACAACCTCTGTGATTGGAGTAGCTCAGCATCCTCTATGCATCCTGTGCCAGTGTTCCAGCTTGCACGGATGTATATGACACCACATCAAGTTGTTTGTTGTCCAGGAGGGATGAAAATTGCTGACCCATACTTCCAGAAGGTGGCAGAGGGATTACTTTGGCTCAGCTCTGTTCTTCAGCTGCTGTTGACACAGAAGCCAATGAGCAGTGTTCACACAAAACCATACCAAAAGCACCACTTAATACTTTATTAAACCCTTTATTTGGACATGATTTGGATACGTGAAATGAAATGGCTGAATTTGCCTTTATTTGCCTTGAATCACATAGACAAAACACCAAAATTAAAGCATCAGCATAAAACTGTCTATTCCATGCAAAGTTGTCATTTATAAAAAGTAGCTATATATAACTGAGCAGTCGTAGATTTGTCCTGTCATCATGCTGTTTTTAATCTGAACCTAAGACTCTCATTTCCACTTCATAATCCATTTTGCAAAAAAGCAACAAGGATTGAAAGGTCATAGCAGAGGTCATGCACAGGCACTATAAGGTTGCTAATGTTGCACAGTATAATTGAGCTTAACAGCTTGACTACCTTTACTGACTAGCAAAAAGCAGTTATGTGAACAGTCATATATGTCAGTGTTCAGTAGCATTATGCTGCTATAATGCTGAACAGTTCTGTTGAGTTAGCAGAAAAACAACACACCGCCAGAAAACAATGTAATGGGCTGCCAAATATGGCAGTAAAGGTATTAATGAATTATGTGAACAACAGTTTAACTGAATGGATAATTTTCTGTCAAATATGCAAAGTATATAGGTTCAGTATGCCAATATGTTGTCTATACTTAAGTATAAACCTAATAACAACAAAAAGCATATAGCAAAACAACAGAAAGGCTTTGAAAGCATCTAAAGCTTTTGAGTATGTCACTAATTTGTATTGAATAAACGTTATATTTGAATGAATGGCGTGAACAGATGTCTCCTTAGAAAAGGCTTAACAGAACATTTAATTAAGGCATATGGAATAATATTAAAAAAAATAAAAATGTAATGCTTGCAAAAATTGAAAACAAGTGGTGGCAAATTACTTACAGAGGAACAGATGGAAATATGCCATCAGAGGATCACAATGGCGGGTAAATTGATTAGCTTTATTTTAAATAGAGAGGATGGTTATATACATCACAACAATTAGTCGATGGATGTCTTTGTATATTGCTCTGGTCATGCTTATAATTTTGGAGTATGTTCAGGAATTTATTGGTTTTCAGTGGAACAAAGTATAATAAAATAATAAAGGACACGTGATCTATTTAAACTCTCACCCTCATTTTTATGGTTTATTGACTTTCACCCTTTTAAAATAAAATTTTAAATATAATTTGTGTTCTCACTCACAAATGCTTCGTGCAGGTGTGCGTGAGCATGTATAATATGATATTTGGTTGTACAGTCATTTGATAATGGGAATGACTGACTGTTAGTTGCTAGGTTACTGTTCCATTCTCTAATTTTGAATGAAATTCCATTAAAAATAAAAGGAGCTGCCTCCCAGTATTTTGTTTGGGACTGTGTTGATTTGCAGGGACTGAAAAGCTCATAAAAACATGCTGTTTATCCTCTCTTCTTCTTTCACTTTTTCAAACAAACAGGATTACAGGAGCAAGTCCTAGCTTGATACGCCTCATGATTTGGATTTCACTGAATGCTTGCTGGGACACAACTGTCATCTGTGACGATGCAAAAACATATACTGTCAAATTTATCTTTTAAGTGCATGGTTGCTGTGCAAGAAATTGCTGGCAAATTCTGCTGCCTCCATTATAGTGACAAACTGGTAAATAATGCAGAAACTGGCAGCTATTTGGGTGATTTCGTGTCTCTTAAATTGGCTAGCCTAGGACAGTCGGGTTAGTCCTTTGAAACAAAGTTTTGTCTCCCTCTAGTGGTACTTCGCATTTCTGCTTATATTTAATTTGCGAGTTTGATCTTTGATCAAGCTTGTCTTTAACCGTCAAACTTTGTCTTTAACAATTCAACGACCTAACAATAAATTCAAACCATTAGTCTTTTCTCAATCCATTCTTAAAATTCAGCATTCAATTTTGTCTCTGACATGGTAACACTATGTTTAAACGCCGATTTTTACTGAATCGTAAACCACGGAAAATCACATTTTGTGGGAAAATGGACAAAGAGAAAAAACTGCCCCGAAACTGTTGAAAATGGAGCTGAATCGAAAGAAGTCTGCTCTTTCTCCCGAGGCTGTTCTTTGTTTGATTTATTCATTCACCTGTGATTTTTTTTTTTTTTTTTTTTTTTTTTTTAGCGATGCGAGGTCTGACTCACAGAACTGTCCGTTTAAGAGAACCCTTTCACAACGATTCAGTGAAGATTTTACGTTAATTTTATGTGCTAAGATCAGTTTGCCCCACACCCGGGGCCTGTACCATGATGGCAGATGAATAAATTCAGAGTTACAGGATCGAGTTGACAAAACCAAACCACTCCAATCCGGCTTTGTTGGGACCATGATGCTGATCATCAACTTTCCTTGTCAACTCGGGCTTTGGTCCTGAGTTTTTTGTTTTTGTTTTTTGATCCTGAGTTCGTGGCGCACGTGCACATGAACGTGACATCACTGGCGAACAGCCAATCACGAGCCTTGGGTAAAGGTTAAAGGTTTTGCTAAAGTTTAAGCGATTGAAGAATATGATTAATTTAAATGTATTTACAATGAAAAAAGTACTTATTCATGAAAGAGGACAAATAAAAGAAATTATCTTTCTTTATCAGTGCAGTCACAAGTGAAACTTGTTAGTGTACTATATAGTTGGAAATATACAGCGATAGAGACTCGAACGTGTAAGGTCACATGTAGTCATTTTTTTATAATAACTGTTAAACTAAAACTCTGTGTGTGTAATGGATTAATAATAATATAAATCATATAATTATATAAATTATATAAAATAACTCTAGGTAATTATCATTAAAGCCAGACATTAGGTGTGTTTGACTTGAAGCGGCGCTGCGCAGAATGATCAGTGTATGACATCAAAGTACCGCGAGAGCGAGAAGAGAGAAGACCCATCCTTATGC
>JAFVLL020014024.1:0-18779 GCA_021397915.2 Tor tambroides | reverse complement strand
ATTCTGTCGCACTGTGGAGCTACTGTCACTAAAACAAATTCCTCGTATGTGCAAACATACCTGGCAATAAAGCTAATTCTGATTCTGATTCTGAAAAGTTGAGAAATGGGTAGGTGAGGGAAGAGAGGAGGATACTAAAGAGGAAAGATGTGAGGGTGAAAGGGAGCATTTTTCATGTTTTTTCAATGAACCATAAAAAATTATTGCACATGCACCTGTGGAACAGTCCTTAAGACAATAACCGAGATCTCCACAGGAATGTCCAAGAACTTGCACGTGCATTGGTGGAAGAGTGGAGTAACATCTCACAGCAAGACAGGGCTGGAGCCCAGATGAGTTACTGTGTCCCCCCCACCTCCCTTTCCATCCTCTCCCCTCCTTGCTGAATGTGATTGATTTCAAAAGTGAAAGTAAAACCAAAAAAACAGAGCGCATTTGGTCACAAGGCACTCTAGAGCCAACGGCATTTCACAATCAAAGCTTCTTCAGGCAGCAATTTGTGAATGTGTTTGTGATATGAGCATTGAGGTGGATGGAGACAGTGATCGATTGTGAGTCTGTTTCTCACACAAAGCAATCACTTGCTCCCAAAAGATTTTAATGCAGTATTTCACATTGCATGGAGGGACATTACTTCTACCCACAGAAAAGCCTTAAAAACAACTAGATCTGCTTACTTTTCATCTCTTTTGGAAGAAAATAAACACAATCCTAGGTATTAATTCAATACAGTGGCTAAATTAAGAAAAAATAAAGAATCAACAGGCGCAGACATTTCCCAACAGCACAGCAGTAATTTCTTTACTTCTAAGATCGATACTATCAGAGAGAAAATTGTAACCATGCATCCGTCAGCTACAGTGTTGCATCAGATACATCAGAGCACTGTAGATTCTCTAAGGAACAATTCCACTCATTATCTGCTATAGGACAGGAAGAATTATATAAACTTGTTAAATCATCTAAACCAACAACATGTATGTTAGACCCTATATCATCTAAGCTACAAAAAGAGGTGCTTCCAGAAGTCATATGTCTTCTTCTGAATATTAATTCATCATTGTCATTGGGATATGTCCCAAAAATCTTCAAAGTGGCTGTTATTAAGCTTCTCATTAAAAAAAAAAAACACAGCTTGATTCTAGAGAATTGGTTAATGACAGACTAATCTCAAATCTCCCTTTTCCTTCAAAAATACTAGAAAAAAATACTTCAAAAATCAGTATGCTCACAAGTACACTGTTATGCTGATGATACTCAGCTTTATATTTCTTTGCAGCCTGACGAAAAATGCTAATTCACAAAACTAACAAAATGCATAGTTGATATAAAAAATTGGATGACTAGTAATTTCCTACTGCTATTTTCTGAAAAAAAAAAATAGAGGTGTTAATTATTGGACCAAAAACCTGTATATGTAATAACCTTAGAACACTGTCTATCACTTGATTCTAGAGAATTGGTTAATAACAGACTAATATCAAATCTCCCTTTTCTGTCAAAAAATAATAGAAAAATCAGTATGCTCACAAGTACTGAATCAATCAAATCACAATCTTTCTTAAAGAAAAATGGTAGCTGTGAGGATTTCCAGTCAGGATTTAGACCGTATCATAGTACTGAGACTGCTCTCATCAGAGTTACAAATGACCTGCTCTTATTATGCATTCGTGGTTGTATCTCTCTATTAGTGCCACTGGATTTTAGTGTTGCATTTGACATGATCAACCACAACATACTTTTGAATAGACTAGAAAATTATGTTGCAATTAGTGGAATTGCACTTGCATGGTTCAAATCTGATGAATTTCTGACCATCATCAATTCAGTAGCAGTGAATGAAGAGATATCATACAATCACAAGTACAGTATGGAGTTCCACAAGGCTCAGTACTACGACCGTTGCTTTTCACCCTGTACATGCTACCCTTGGGAGATATCATCAGGTTAGCTTTCACTGTTATGCTGATGATACTCAGCTCTATATTTCTTTGCAGCCTGACGAAATATACCAATTCACAAAACTAACAAAATGCATAGCTGATATAAAAAATTGGATGACTAGTAATTTCCTACTGCTATGTTCTGAAAAAAACAGAGGTGTTAAATATTGGACCAAAAACCTCCACATGTAATAACCTTAGAACACTGTCTAACACTCGATGGCTGCTCTGTCAAATATTTGTCATCAGGTAGGAACTTAGATGTGCTATTTGATAGCAATCCTTCATTTGAAAGCCACATTTCTAAAACCACATTTGTTCATCTTAAAAATATAGTTAATTATGACACATGCCGTCAATGACAAATGTAGAAATATTAATTCATGCGTTCATGACCTCAAGGTTAGATTATTGTAAACAAACTTTGGGGGGCAGATCCTCTCCATGTCTATTCCCAGAACCATATACACTTAATAAGTACTGTTTGTGACAATGTAAAATAAAATGACAACAGAGTAAAAATATGTACCCATTAAGGTATACGTGAAAACAACGCTGAATGCACAGAGATGGTAAGTGATTTGGAAAGTAAATAATGCATAGGTGTAAAATCTCACACTGTTCAAACTGAACTTTAGACTATGTAAATACAGTAAGTTCCACAACAGAGTGGGCCATACTGTGGCTAACAGCCAATCATTGCACTGGAACTGTAAGGTGCTAAATTTGCCAAGTTCTTGAGCACTATGTGTTCAAGGCAATTTAAATGGAATCCAACTCCTTTCTTTAACGGCAATGTGTACCAGCACAGTCAGGGGAAAGCATTGCCTCTATCAGACTCATCACTTGACCATTTGAAATGTAAAGATTACTTCTCCAAACCTCCCTTCAGAGACTTTTGCATTAGGGTGTATTGTCAGCTGTTTTTTTTTTTCTAATTTGCATTAGATGTTGTACCGATACAACAAGTTACCTATATCTCACAAATTCTTCATTAAACTCCTTCCAATTCACACTGTATTTTTCATCAATCCTCCAAGTATGTTTTTTACTGCTCATGTGAAATTCCTTAGCTGGTGTCTTGAGGACACTTTAATGTGACAAAACTCACAGTATTTAGTGCCATATTTGATGCCATATTTGGTATCACTACAATATACACATATACAATAGTACCTGTACAGATCTCAGACTGCCTGATGGACAACTCTTCATGGATGAAAGAATATCACCTGCAGCTCAACCTGGCAAAGACTGAGCTTCTCAACTTCCCAGCCTCCCCATCAGTACAGCACCAGTTTACCATCCAGCTAGGTTCATCAACGATAATCCCATTGTGTTTGGCCAGGAATCTTGGTGTGATCCCTGATGATCATCTGACATTTAAAGATCATATTACAAAAAGAACACGATCTTGGAGGTTTGTGCTACACAACATTAGAAAGATCAGGCCTTTCCTAAGAGAACATGCAACACAGCTTCTTTTCCAGGCCCTTGTCATTTCTAGGCTGGACTATTGCATTGCTCTTCTGGCTGGAGTTCCATCATGTGGAATCAGACCTCTGCAAATGATTGAAAGTGCAGCAGCATGTCGTTTTCAATGAGCCCAAGACAGCCCATGTCACACTGCTTCTCATTGCTCTGCACTGGCTTCCAGTCGTGGCTCGCATCAAGTTCAAGTCATTGGTGCTTGCCTCCAGAACAGCCACGGGTTCTGCACCCACCTACCTCTGCTCTCTCCTAAGTGTCTACATCCCCTCCAGAAGCCAGTGGTCGGTAAATGAGTAGCAACTCGTGGTACCATCGCAGAGAGCCACAAAATCACTCTCAAGGACGTTTTCTTTCAGCATACCCTGTTGGTGGAATGACCTACTTAACTTCATCCAGACAGCTGAACCCCTCACAATTCAAGAAACAACTGAAAAGTCATCTCTTCTGTGAGAATCTAAACAAGTCTATTTCTTTCACTTTTTTATGCTCTTATTTTCCCTTAATATCTTCCTGTCCTAGCTTTTATTGTTTTGAACGATGACTGAAAACCGGCACTTCTCGTGTTTATTGCTATCTTATGAAGAATCACTTGTTGAATCGCATTAGATAAATACATCTGCCAAATGAATAAATGTAAATGTACATAACGCTACAAAATTGCAAAATTATGAAGCTCTAATGGAAGATTGTTTTAGCCTGATGTGAAAAGCTTTTGCTTCAAAGGAGGTTGTAACTGATAATGACAGTTTACATAATTTTACTTCTTAACAGTGTAATATACTAAGTCTCTGGAACTTCTCCTGAATGTCAAAAGGAAGTTGTTCCAAGGAAGTTGAAAAGGTTGTATATGTAGTACACACAAGCTCCTGCGTTTTCAGAGGCCCAAGAGTTCATACAAAAAAAAGGACACAGGGTAAAATCTGTGCAGCAAAAAGCCAGATAATTAGACTAAAGCAGCAGCCAGACTCATAATCAAAAGACAGATAAAGAAATACAAAGTAATGAGTCAAACTAAGTCAAAAAGCCTGGGAGATGCTGCAACTGATTCTGGTAAATGGAAGCACAATCTGGCAATAATATGTGTAGATGGTAAGTATAAATCTAAGAAGAGAAGAAGAAATAAGGCACAGCTGGTATTGAGCATTTTGCAAACTCAGGGAAACCATGTGAGGATCTTTAACAGAAACAGACACACATGGGAGAAAACACACAAAGCAAGAAAACTGGGCCTGTTTACCTAGACTTCTGATGAGGTGCACAACCCTCTAATGATGTTGGGTTATTTTCCATAGTGTACGAATTTACTGTTTTTCACTGCTGTCAGATAAGATATTTTTTTTATAACCAACAATTTAGTTGTACAAATATGTTGTAGACATCTCCATGGTTTGAATCTTTAGTGCAATCTTTTGATCCCTCACAGGTGGGTAAACGCAAACTTTTAGGTACATGAAGATCTGGAATATGGGGTGGCTTGACACCATTCTATATCCTCTCTGATTATCTTCTCTTCCTGACTACTGATTTGTTTTTACCATGTGACACTGCTGTACCTCAGCATCTTACAGATAGAATGAGAGCATTGTTAAGGACATTAAGGAGTGGAGAGGTGATGTAAAAGAAAAGAAGCGTTAGCAGGGGTTGTAATATTCAGTCATGTCATGTCTTCAAGCCAGCAGATCCACCAGGAGGGCCCAGATGCACTGACTGTACTTGGACGAAAGACTTTTGACATTTAGCCTTCAAGTAGCATTGAGCTGTCAGTGCTCTGTTCTACTTTTACATTCGAGTGAATGATTGTAGGGATTTGCTTATTAATATTAACAGTCAATATGAATTTTATCATCATTTGAGATATAGCATTACTCTTATTTATATATATATATATATATATATATATATATATTTATATATTTTTTATATATATAATATATATATATATATGTTTTTTTCCCTGTCCTCAAGTTAAAAATTATTAATCCATTGTTAACAGTAGTTTTCTGCAATCTGTTCCATTTATGCGAGATTCAGGCAAGCGAATCCACAATAGCTGTGGCGCCTATGCTCTACATCGATAAATCGTCATCATTGTTCTGTGCTCTTGTTGGTTGGCCAGTAAATTTTTTTTTTTTTTTTTTTTTTCCATTTTCTAACTTATCTTTTATTGTGAATATTGTTATTTTATTGTGAATCGTTACTGTTGTCTGATCATGAAAACAAACTGTCCCAGTTGTAGTTACTAATTATTGAGTCATTTGTATTTTTCGACTAATCAATCAAATATTTATGTTTTTTTTAATTTATTTAAATGTAAGCCTGATATTTCATTTTAGCCCATTATGTGAGTATTAAACAAGTGTTAAAATGTCCCAGGGTAGTGTTACAACTGTACAAGTCATTGGGAGAACTGTAACAAAACTGCTTGTCTTCAGTCATTTTTGCATCTCTTGAAAAATCACGTTTATTTTGGTCAGTGTTTGTGTAGTAAAGAATGTCACTCCATTTGTCGTGTGTTATCTCCTGCATTTTCTTACACTTCACTTCCGCTCTAGCTTGTGCATTAATCTAAGCATAATTCTTGTAAATATGGTGTATTTTTATGTTCTGCTTTGGTTTTCTGGAGTCTGTTTGCCACACATAAGTGACAAAATATTTTGCCAAGATTTTGATTGGTCTGTTCAGTTTACGTTTCATCCACATTACAATTTTTAACATGAATCTTGTAGGACAAATGCAGATATTCCCATTTTAACAAGCACGCAAAATACATGATCTTACATGTTTCTTGTAACTTTTATTTGATTTTTTTTGTACCTCCATTTTTAATAGCTTCTTTTCACCCATTTTGGAAACAAAATGAATGAACCTGACATAAGAACAATGACTTTTGATTTAAGATAGCTAAATCTTTTTCAGCAGATTCATTAAATAAAACTGTTCAAATTACTTTTTAACAAATCAGACGATGTTATAACACAGTACAGCTAGTTTAGCAATCAGCATAGACACATATACTTTAATAAATGATATTGCCTTTCTTTACAAAACAACCATATTTAAATTATTTTGAAATGTAAGAATGGATTATATCTTCACTCTGCCACAACAACTGGGTACCTCTTTTGTGATTAGATACACTGTATAATCAACAAAATTATTCAATCAACTTAACCACATACACTCTAAAAATATAAGGTAACAAAATGAACATCACCAGTGTTATAAACTGACAGTGTTAAATTCACTGACTCCTAAAGAGCATGGTTCATTTGTTTGATAAAAGTTCAACTGATCAATGCATTTGTTGAAATCTAAATAGTACTCTTTATTCTGTATATCCTTTCTTTTCTTTGACAATCGCTCATGGGACAATCGCTCAAGTACCTGCAAAACGAAATAATACAACAGACAGAGCTGGAGTTTATGGTTTTGGCATGCCCATTCATTAGGACCTCTGTATTTTTAACACTTTCATTATTTCAGCCCAGTTAATTGCTGCTTATTGGTTATTGTATTGTATTCTTTGATGTATTTATTTGTATCATTTTTAAAGGGATACTGTTCGAAACAATTAGGCTGTCATTGTAAAATACAGGCTCCTAATAAATGGCTTTTAGTGAAGACTGAAAATCAGCACACAGATTATAGACTACGAATATTTTCTGTTTATTCATACATTTTACATAACAATCGTGCTTTTTTTGTATGACACCATTTAAATACATGTCCTATGTTATAATTTTAGGCAGTGTAACAGTTAAAAATATACAAAACAATATTATTTCTTACGAGACATAAATTCTATTTGTTTTATAATCCTTTTTATAATCATCTTCACTCATAATTTCTATTAGATATGTGCTTCAGAGATCAAAATATTATTGCAGAAAACAGCAATTGTTTTTCAAATATGTCAACATTTAGACAAAAACTTAATAATGGAGTACAGACATTCACGGTTACATGTTTTACACGATACAATTTTACAATAAAGTTCCAGGTAAAACGGCAGTAAAATAACTTTGTACAAAATTCAAAGGACATAGCCATTTCACATTTTATGTAGGTACGTATCTCCTCTTAGTAAACATGTTTAACGTGACCAAACGCTTTTCACATGTAGCTGCCTTTGACGCAAACTGTCACCACATCATTGCCCTAGCACTGGAGAAGTCTCTGTTTTGTGCTTTTGGGGAAAAAAGGGCCAAAACACCCTCATGCATTTTAGTTTGTGCTACTTACTTCAAATACGGTATAACTATTATACCGTAGAAATACTTTTGTTGGATAGTTTTTCAAAAAAGTATGGCACAATCGAGTAATGTAAACCTTTGTTATGGAGTGGCCAGTTTGTGTGCGTTCCTGTTTTGTTTTAGCACTGCACCTATTCAACATTTTGGCACATGAAGTAACTAATGGTCATGCAAATCACGACTACATTAATCACAGGCTTAAGGAGCTGATATGCACTCAGGGTCAGAGACATATCTGAGATTTTTTTTTTCCCTTTTTTTTCTTTTTTTTTTTCTTTTTTTTATTCCTGAGGGGACATGTAAACAGGACACTGAATTGACAGTACTCATCAATAATCTGTATAATAATCAGCAAAAATGTTCACCCTGTGTTTTGCGGTGTTTTCATTTTCATTTTTTTTTGTACCCTGTGCTTTACAAACTACACATTGGCAGGCATAGATTTGTTTTTGCTTAAGTCTATGATTTTGGTCCTTGGTCTCAACATTAAAGTACAAAGCATTCTAAAAAATAATTCTAAAAATGTTTTCATCACATACAAGTATTTTATCTTTTTACCTCAGAAAAGAAAAACAAAATAGTAACAGTCTCTCTCAACAAAAAGATTCAACAACACATGACGGGTCACCCAAGGGCTTTACCGATTAGAAATTCTTTGTGCTTCAGACACAGGGCTTGCTCGATACACCTCGGTTTTCCCAAATGACCCAGAATGTAACATAATCTCGCCCAGTTTCTCATTGATACTCATGGATTCCCGCTTTGTCCCCAGTGCAACATAGAAACAGTACATACCTCACATAAATAGCTTATGCATTGCCAAACAATGCACTGTCCTTAAATCTAACTCACAGTATAACCTTAGTAGAGACAAATTCACATAATACATAGTACAAGTCATTTAACACTGACACGCTTTTCTTCGCATCTGAAAAACGTACAGAATTTGTGTGTGTAGGTTTTTCAAACGCAAGTGTTTTTGTGTTTGTTTTTTTGTTTTTATATATATATATATTTGTTTTTTTTACTTTTGCTTTTTTCATGTTAGCTTGATTATGTATGACCCCTGGAGGTAGATGATTCTATTACTGTATAAACATGGAAGTCTTCTGTGTTGTTAATCTTTGATTGCTCTCTGCTGGGGTTCACTTATACTGGTTTTAAACGTTGGCATCATTGCCAGGGTTAGTTGAAGAAGTATCAGCCTGCACCTGCGGCTGCGGCTGTGGCTGCGGTGGTTGTTGCGGTTGTTGCGGCTGCTGTGGTGATTGTGGTGATTGCGGCTGTTGTGGTGCTTGGTCTGGTTGCTGTGCTTGTTGTGGTGATTGCGCTTGTTGCTGTGATTGCTCTGGCTGCTGCAGCTGTGTCTGCAGCTGCTGTTGCTCCGGCCCGTTCTCCTGAGCACGCCTGACTGCGGGAGGCTGCAGCATTATCCTGATCCGCTGAAATGAGGCCCAGAACCAGCACCAGTGAGCACAGATATACTGTCTATACCAACCTGGTCTCATGAGAAAAATGTGCCTCTGGGAACTTTTTCACAAGACATTACGTATTTCACGTAGTGTCGTGTACGTTTGTGACATATTTGATGTGAAATGTCTTTTGGGTGGCACTAAAAGAGTGTTTGTTTTTTCCCCTGAACATATGAATGTACATATGGTGTGTTTTATGTGATGTTGGTTTTGTAGGCGTCACTGCAGTTCTGACTTGAAATGTCCATTGAGTGGCGCTATAAGTCTAATGCTCCGTGACGTTTTAAAATAACATACTGTAAAGTTAGTGAACAGACACAACTTCAATCAAGGGATATCTCTGAGCAGGAACGAAAGGAATGTCTTTGTTTTTTTTATCTGTGATCATAAAATTGATGAAAACCTCTGGAGCAGGACAGATTTGTGAAAGGAAGTCTGGAACGTATGTTAAACAGGATCGCATCTGGCTGTTTATCAATTTCGCAGGATCTCCAACTAGACTGGCGGACCACTTAGCGAAGGAACTCAACAGAGTGGGTCAACAAAGAAAGACATTTTTATGGTTTGAAATTGAGCAGACCAATCTGGAAAAGGACCTTGTAACCCCTGTGTCTGCTCTTCTCCTGCATTCCAGAAAGAACGTGCGTGGATATTTGCACGTAGACAAAGGTTTATAAACCGTTCCAAAAGGACAAATGAGTAATTACTGCTGCTATTAAAGCAATATACTCGAAACAATATATATATTCAAGTTGTATTTTATGTTCAAGTTGTATTGTGTATTCGAGTTGTCATTTATAAACTTGCTGTGTTATCAGAATCTATGATATTATTTTTGGTAATCTTTTGAATGTATAATGTTCCCCTGTAGAGGACTCACTAGACTTTTAGGATCATATGCATGATGGGTTACTTCTAATCTTTAATTTGAACCCTTTTGTGTGTTTTAGCAGGGAAAGCTATTAACGTGTGTGAAATATGTTGAGTCTGGTTTCATATTAATCGTCATGATAAATGCAACAATTTTGTGTGAATGAAAATTAACCTTTAGCATCATAAGGAATGATTATAACACTTTATAGAAATCTGCTAGGATATTTCCTCCATGTGACATATTTATTAGCAGATAATACATGCACGGAAAGAGGCCGTGCGGGGCGGAGCTCCGCCCTACAGGAACAATGCGATTGGTAGAAGCCTCTAGGGGTTGAACAGAATGCATCCGGTTAAAACCCTATACATGAAGGCTCGTTGCTCTCTGCCTGCTTACGCGCGCTGCCTGAAGACTTTGACTTCGTCTCATTGAGGCGCTCCAAAAGCGCTCACCGCCATTAACATCCGGCCGAGCAGCTGAACATCGAACCAATACTTAGTCAATATCTGAAGAGCCTCTTCAAAGCCTGAAGCTGACTAAAGAACTCAGAGAAGAACTTTAAACCGCGCCACTTCCGCGTCACCAGGAAACAGCCTCTTACAAAGGGCATTCCCAGAAAGACGTCAACAGCAAAGCAGCCAATCATCGCGGGATTCCCTCAAACCAGGAAGGAACGGAACCATCGTTCAGCTGTGATCTCAACTTAAAGCAAGTAAACAAACAAAATTTCCATCTCTTGCTTTGCTGGTGAATTAATCTTTAAAAGTAAAGATAGAAAAGTTCTCTGCTTGTGTAACTTCCTTAGGCGGAGTTCACGAAATAGCCACAAGGGCTAGAACTTAACTTTCTTCAAATTGCTTTCATCTTGCCAGAACGTGTGTATGTGTGTTTTGTTAGTATTGTATCATAGAATAGCAATAAACTCCCGTTTCTTTCATCAAAAGAAATCTGTTTTCTGTTGTGTAATATTCAGATCAAACAATGTGCCCAGAACCTGTTGCCTATGCTTATAAATTTACATAAAGTACTATTTTGGTTTGTTCTTTTCGTTGGCCCCGAATAAGATGAACTAAATCGTTACAGATATACTGATATAACAAATCGCGGGACGATTGTTAATAAAGTATAAATCGGACGTTTTGATTAATATCAATTAATCATATCAAACCAACCCTAATTTTAATATTTGAATTCCCTAAAGCTAAAAATTCATAATAAAAGCTTAACCAGAGCTAAAAATTCCTTTACATTTATTACAATACCATCTGCTCTACAGCTAAACCTACCAGATAGTATGAACAAAAGCGAATGTGACGTAAAACACAACCACAAGCATGCCACTTTATCTTGTTTTTCGATCTCTCATCTTTCAGCTCTTTCATTGTGAGTCATGTTTTTGACAGGATTCGTACCCAAGGATTCTGCATCCTAAGCTCAATTCAGTGCCACTGAGCTACAGAGCAAGCTTGTTATGTCCAGAGAGTAAAACATATGGAGCTGTAATCATAACTGTGTACAAAAACGATTACAAGTGCTTGCTGTTTTACCGCCTCTAGTGTTCATTCCTTTTGGAAACTGCAGTGATATGTACTTATTGGTATGTATTTTGCGTCTTGCGAAAAAGTTCCCAGAAGTATGTTTTCCTCATGAGATCAGGTAGGTCTGTACCATTCATTCATATTTAATTTCAGCTCTAAATGAAAGCAGTTACCTCCTTATATGTACCCTTCAGGGTAAGGAACATGTAGACCATATAACCAGGTATGAGAACCATAGAGGACAGAGCCATGAGCCAGCCCACTCCTTGCCCCCATTTAGGGAACACATAGTTGTTCATCGTAAGAGGAACCATTTGCACCGCGCTGAAGAGGAACACGCCCTGTAGAGAAGCTCTGTTTACAAATACTGCAGTGTTCACATAATTACACCATAATCTATCATGAGTCTTACTTCTAAAGACTGCAAGACTTTAGAAACAGTCAAGGAAGAGGATACCCAGAAAAACTTAATTTCCTTAACTTAAAACACTTAATTTCCAGTGATATCGTCAACTTGAAAGCACAGATACTATTTGAACTGAACTGAACGATGAAATCATTGAATCAATGATGAACTGACTTTAACTGAAAATTGAGTGTTTACTGTTGTCTTTTTGCATTATTATACTTTTTTTCCCCCTATTTAATACCATAAAGCTGCTTCGACACAATTTGTATTGTTAAAAGCGCTATATAAATAAATGTAAAAAAAAAAAAAAAGAGCATATGGGACAAATAAAAGTATAAAAACACTGGGATCAAATTTGGTAGTTTGAAATTAAGAACAAGGGTCGTTCTACACAGCAGAGGTGTTACACAATATGTCCCTCATTAACATGCAAATAATTGCTCTAATAATCAAATGACGCTATCAGATCAGAACACAATTTGAACTGAATTGAGCTTGATAATAATACTAACTTTGCAACACTGTTGCCATTATTAAACATTATGAATCAACATTATCTGACTTGAGCTGAAGACTGAAACTATGGCCATTTGTAGAGCTGCTTATAGCTAAATTGAACTTGTTTCATAATTGATGAACTTAGCTAAATTGATGATTATTTTCCTGCTCATTAATGTTACATTACTAAAAAAAAATCTGCATTATAATAAAGCAATAAATAAATTAATTAATGTTATTTTTCAAAACATCAAATAATCTGTCAGAATGGCCAGCCCTGTGTTTCTGACTGTTTTTCTAAAATTTTCACGTTTTAGATTTGACATAGATTTCAAAACAATGAATATAACATATATAAAAACATTACTTGCTCCTCTAAAAGTCATTTTCACTTTGTCTTATCAGTTCTTATTTATCACGTTTGTAATATTTGACTTAGTTCACACTGCAGGTCTTAAAGCTCAGATCGGATTTTTTGCTGAAATCCGATTTTTTTGCGCTGTTGTTCACATTGTCATTTAAATGCGACTGCCATCAGTCTGATGTGTGAACCGTATACGGCCCTGAAGTGACCCGCATGCGCAGAAGAAGACGTGACGTCAGACACAGTGCACTGTGTTTGCGGAAATAAAAATGGATGCTGCTCGTGTTAGCGTGTGCAATCAAAGCCTAAATAACGAAGTGATATTATTGTCTATATATTGTCTGCCATTGTGATTTTAATCTTCCCGCCTCCTCCAGCACAGAATTGTGACGTCTGTCGCATTTCAATGATGTAAAAATCGCATGAAATGCAACATGGCCGTTCAGACTGAAGTCGCATTGCAAAACATCAGATATGTATCCGATTTAGGACCACATATGAAAGTGGCCTGGGCCTGATTTGAAAAAATCGGATTTGTGCTGTTCAGACTGTCATAAGAAAATCAGATATGGGTCACATTTGGGCAAAAAAGTCGGATTTGGGCCACTTTAGCCTGCAATGTGAACTAAGTCATAGTCACAAAAATGGCGAGAGCTTTTTCAAAAAAGCTAAATCTGATTGGCGGGCTTTACACCATCAGGGAATCAGGGTGCATATTGTTACAAAAAAACTCTCAGTGGGCGATCCTTGGTCAAAACCTGCAATGTGGACCAGGCTTATCATATTACTGTAAATATTGTTACCCAAGATCAGTGATTAAAAACATTTATCACACATATTAATATTTACAACTATGTAAATACATCTCATTTCCATAATTAAAATGTAAAATTCAAATGTGCTGCATTTTTACTTTAAATCTTCCATTTCTGTCTAATTTTAACAGGGTTTACAAAATATAATCATTGTGTTTTCACATACATTATGCATGCTAAAGTGACTATATATGCCACAATGCAACTTGTTAGCAAAATAACTAGGTTGTCAAGTTCAGTGTTGGGGAAAGTTACTTTGAAAAGTAATGCATTACAATATTGTGTTACTCCATGAAAAAGTAACCAATTGCGTTAAAGCTTGCTTATTTTTATTTTTAATTTAAAAAATGCAAAATGTATATTTTTGGCAACTGTAAAAGCCCATTCATACCAAGAGTGAAATTAATAAGCCTCAGGTTGAAGGAAGTGCCTCTGCCTCTGCAATTCTCTCAACATGAGGACAGGAGAGCTGTCAGCAAATAAATGGGAAAACAAAGTAACTTGCATTGCTTATTTGAAAAAAGTAACTCAGATATAGTTTAAAAGTAATGCATTACTTTACTAGATACTTGAAAAAAGTAATCTGATTAAGTAACTCACGTTACTTGTAATGCATTACCCCCAGCACTGGTCAAGTCTTTTCTGGTCATCTTTTATAATGTCATATCATAAGGAAAAAAATAGGTTACTTACAGCTACAATTAGAGGGGTGAAGAAAACCCAGCACAGTTTCCACCATAGACAAGGCTTGTATCCAATCATTTCCTGGATGTTATCATAAAACTTGTTCACACCTGAAATTAGATAAAAATTTGAAAGGGGTTGCATTATTCACTGCAACTACATTGCAACAATAGGATTGACAGAATACATTCATCATCAATACATGCATATGTATGTATTTCTATCTGAAGCAGTACTGAGGATTTAAGAATACTCTCCAAATCAATCCTAAGTGATTGTGTAAGCCTATGTGTATAAAAGCTTGAACTGAATGGTTCTTTAAAATATAAACTGAATGTGCTAAATGTCTGCAACAGAATCATATCAAAAAGCAAAAAGATAGTCAGCACCTTTAGCTCTTAACTATTGTTGTGTGACATTTGAAAAGGACGATTGACAAGGAAACCATCTGAATGCATTTGAAAAAGACTGTGCAGACATGTACAGAGATGCATTTATTCTTCCTGAAAGAAGCACCAAACCTATGTGCTTAATTTGTACCGCGACGGCTGTGATTGTTAAGTGTGGTAACATTACACAATACTATAAATCGTCAAAGCACAAGCAAATTTACCCATAGAACATGGAGATGATTAAAAAAGTAC
Organism: Tor tambroides; assembly: GCA_021397915.2. NCBI lineage: Eukaryota > Metazoa > Chordata > Actinopteri > Cypriniformes > Cyprinidae > Tor > Tor tambroides. The sequence goes on along the minus strand of JAFVLL020014024.1, from coordinate 3,794 downwards.
CCCTGATCTAGAGCAAAGATATGGAAATGTAATTCAATCTAAAAAAAAATTGTGATAGGATGTTTGTAAAGAGGGTAAACACGATAAGGACAGAAAGAGCTGAATTGAACTGAAAATTGAATTGACTCGCATATCAGACACACGATGAGCAGACAGTACAGGCAGCTTCTGATTCAAAGATTGGATTAAAATAGCAAAAACACAGATAAGTTCCATGGAAAAACAGGCAATTCCTGTGTGACTCTGCAATATCACACTACCAGACAGCGAAGGTGTTAAACATTGAGAAATCAGCTGCATTTAGTTCAGGACAGAGACAAAATTGAAGCACTAACGATGGCAATAGACATAATGCAGGACATGCAATGTTAGCTACTCAAGGTCCAGACTCTAAAGGAAAGCAGGCAGTAACTAACACTACATTCACAACCAAGTCATCAAAAAAAATCTCCAGAAACTGGCAGAAAAAAGGCAGTGGTAATGTATCAGTCCCAAACGATAGTAGCATAAACAGTAAAGAAATAGAAGCTATAGCTAAACTAAGGCCAAAGTAGTTCTGCTAATCTGCTAATCTGACACAATCCTTAACACTATATTGTAATCTAAACCAGTCTCCTATAGGAACACAACTTTTCATTTGTGACTATGGTTAAAAACTTTAGTTTGAGTTTCTGTGTCGTACATACATGTTGACTGGTTGGTTGCATTATATTTGACAGCTGTGACAACCCTATTTAAAATTCATCACATGCAATTATTAAAAATATCTAAAATGAAAAGTAGAAGATTTTTGATCAACTTTTGATTGACAATTGATTGTTCTTCATTGTTTATACAAATGTGTGTGTGTGTGTATACATATATATATATATATATATATATATATATATATATATTTTTTGCAACAGTAATGGCGTTGATGCCATTTTGCGGCCCTGTCCCACTGGATGCACTTTTGTTGTGACAGGATTATTTATGACCGACAGCCAAAGCATTTCTGTTCATTTTTACAATGCTATTCATTGCAAAGGATGAGCACAATGCAAATTGCAGGTTTTAAGAGGACTCACCATAGCACCAGGAGATTGAGACACACTCAAAGAACACCAGGAAGAGCAGACACATTCCACTGGCTGAGTAATAGTCGAAGAGCTTAAACACATAGAGGCCACCCTAAAACAAAACAAGAAAATCAATACAAGGCCCTGCAGCCTGCAATCATTTTAATATACAACCTTTGGTTAAATATGTCATCATCTGCTTTCTTCATTGATTTACCTGTGTGATATTGGACAGCCCAATGGCGTAGGATACAATGCAAACACATGCAATGAAAATCTCTCTTCTTTTCCTGAGCAGCCGTGGGAATTCGTCCACCAGAGCAGTGATGAAGCCCTCCACTGTGCAGAACTGAAAACAACATCAACACTGGTGATTTGATATTGCATTTTTATGGCATTTTTTGAAAACACTGAAACATTCTGTGAAATTATGGTAGCATGAAGAAAATATAGCAATAGATCATAACACAAAATTAATTTAGTTGTTTTTACACATAAATTGCTCCGGTGTGAAACCAAGGGCCAGATTTACTAACAGCTTGCACCAGCACAAACCATCTTTTGGTGTTAAAGTAGTACTGTCAGGATTTACTAAAGACGCGCAATGAAGAATTAGCGCTGAAAAGGCGTGGACACAGTTATTTTTGCACCTATCCTTATTGAATATGCATTTGTAAGAGTTTCCCTTTCAGATGCAAAATTTATGGGAGGAGAGTATTAAAATGAATCACGCAACGAGATTTACTAATGTTTGCGCTCATCAAATTGTCAGTAAATCACACGCAGAATTTTCCCCTCCCATCGGCGCTTTGATGAAATTGCACTCTAATGCTAATTTGCCCTGTTTAATAAATCTGGCCCCAATTTTCAATAAGAAATAAATAATAATAATAAAAAATACATTTCGTGAGCATTTTAATCACAACAAACAATTAAGTTACGTTCAATAAATCTGAATGAAAAGGTGTGTGCGTGTGTGCTTCAGTTATTACATAACGACACTGAATGTGGCTCGTCCAATCAGAGTTGGTTTTATATGACTTTGAAAAAAACAAACACAATTCTTTAAAGTAAAGGACATAAAACAAGTACTAAATTCCATATTTTTTGGTGCCACAGGACTGGGATCAATACTACCCCAGTTTGTTTTAAAAGAAAATGCCACTACATTGCCACTATCTCCAGCTTAAGAGATAATGAACATCAGTTTAAAATCACCAGTGCATGCAGCCATAAAGGCAGAACTCAACATCAAAAGATTTTATTTGGCACAAGGCTGTTGGAGTGTTTTTAATGTTCCTTATGTTTCCTTGTGTGGTCGCCAGGGACTCCGCCACTGATGCTGGCAGATCTGAAGTACCTACCAGATCCCGTTCACTTCTGTTTCTAGGTCAGAGCTTGAATATGTGATATTCTCACCTGACTGTCGATTCCCAGCATCAGCAGCATGGAGAAGAAGAGAATAGCCCACAGTGGTGAGATGGGCAACTGCGTCACAGCTTCTGGATAAGCTAAAAACGCCAAACCAGGACCTGTGTAAGCCAAAAGAACAGTTATATTAACACTTTAAGAGAAATATCCATACTTCAGCCTGAAATACCAATACTTCAAATTGCAATATTATAATTATGTAAAAATGAACAGATTACCTGATGCAGCTACATCAGCTATTGGTCTCCTAGTCACATGTGCCATAAAGCCCACAATAGAGAAAATCACAAATCCAGCAAACATACTAGTGAAGGAATTTATACAGCACACGATGATAGAATCCCTGCAGGAAAAAGAGCAGAAAAAAGGATTCTGTCTTCAAATGTGCCATATACGTCTTTGTCATACTCCTAACTGATCTGAAAGCTCTGCATATCATTTTAGCATTTCAGGAGAAGATGGATTATGTAAGTGATATAGCCAAACTTCAAATTTAATTTGAAGGTAATTCAATATGCTAAAATGTCAAGTCTGATAATGGGCACGTAATCACAGTCAGTCACAGTTATGAGATCTAGCTTTTTCAAATGAACATTATTCACAGCATCAAAAACAGAAATGATCATGGTGAAAATCAAAGTTTAAGGGCCTGAAACACTGAATGTTGATTGCATCATTCATACCTGTACACATTGTTATTGAAAGGGTTGTAGCTGCCCAGAGCGATAAGAGAGCCTAGACCCAAGCCATAGGAGAAGAAAATCTGTGTTGCAGCATCCAGCCAAACCTGAGATGGAAAATGAAACTGTTTAGCAGCTAGATTGGGTTTGTTTGATCCTGTTTGAATGATTAAACGTGTAAAATCACCTCAGACTCCTTCAGCTTCTCAAAATCAGGAGTGATATAGAACATGATTCCCTCTTTAGCCCCAGGCAGACTCACTCCACGGATAAACAAAATGAACAACATGAAGTATGGGTAGGTGGCAGAGAAGTAAACAACCTGCAAAACATCGATTTCTCTATCAAACATTTTCCCATGTGCATTTGTTCAGCATGTGAATGTTGTACATTGCATTCATGGGACAAGAAACCCATAGAGCATTTTTGCTTCCTCCCACAAAGTTTATCGCAAGCAAGTGTGCTTTACATTCAATGTGGTGAAATCATTACAAACTCACTCAAATTCCAGACCGAATCCTTGAAGACAGACCAACAAAGACATCTCACCTTTCCAGTCCAGCTAACACCTTTCCAGATACAGAAGTACACGAGGACCCAGGCAATGGCCAGCGTTATTGCA
>JAFVLL020014023.1:0-19179 GCA_021397915.2 Tor tambroides | reverse complement strand
ACAGTGACCTATACCTGCCATTATATGACTGACAGACTAGAACGGTTTGACCTAAAAATATCTAAATTGGATCTACTGAAGAAAAAAAGACACCTACATCTTAGATGCCCTTGGGGTAAGCTGATAGATATCAAATTTTAATTTCAAAGTGAACTATCCCTTTAATTACATGAATCATTCTTTCTTTTTTTTACTTTTTTTAATTTAAACAGATTATTTATTTATTTTTTCAAAATAAAAATGAATTCTTATTTTATTCCAGTGTTTTTGTTGACATCTCATTTTAAAGTTTTATGTACATTGAGATTATATAGTTGACCACTGATGCTTATTTATGCGTCTCTTTTCAGATGCTTCAACATTGCTGCTGCAGTAAAGAGATACTGGAGTTGTCCAAACTCCTCACCTTGCGAGCTCGTCTCTGCTGCTCCGAGAACATGGACAGACTCACCTTTGACCTGTCTTGGGCGGCTGTCACTTTGGCCTGCACGCTAGATGCAGTCCCTGTCCGGGCAGTGCCCATCATCCCAACCGCACTGGCCAGGAACCTTAGCAGCCCTGCGGGTATGACCCAAAACAGCAGGAAACGAGGGTAAGGAAGCACTTCTGTTTCCTTACATGGCCATGTTTTGTCCTCAAAAGCTTATTGTTATTTTAAAATGTGATGCATTCTGCCTCAGGTTTCTTACCATGGATCAGACCAGGAAACTTCTCCTCATACTTGAATCTGATCCCAAGGCTTACACTCTCCCGCTAGTAGGAATGTAAGTACTTTTATTGTTAAGAAATGGTGACTTTCTTACTGCTTTATTCGGGCTGTTGGCAGGTATTATAATTCAGCCCTATTAATTACATGCTTGGAGTCCTGCAAGATGTTCAGAGTAGGTGCGTAACAGTTGTTCTCCTGTGGCAGATGGTTGAGTGGTGTTACACACATCTATAATCCCCTTGTGTGGGCGTGGTGTCTGAGGTACCTGCACAGCTCTGCCCTCCAAGACAAGTGAGTGTCCCATCCATCTGCTGTATTACTCTTATGGGCCAATAAGTCAGTTACCTTCAAAAGGGCTCAAATTTAAAGACAAAATGAAATTAAGATGTCTGTATTTTTTGTTATTCTGATTCAAAATGTTTTTGTAATCTTTCATTAAATTATAATAATTTTCTCAACATCTGATAAGAAATTTCAGATTTAGCAACCATAGAATACTAAATAATTTTAGATAATTTGTACATAATAAAATATTAACCAAATATGTTACTTTTCATGATGTAATCAAATGCTGATCCTGTTATAGAAAGATAAATGTGTTCTAAATGCAGCTTCATTATTTTATATATTTAAAAAATATATGTACAGTAGGTTTAATAATCTGTTGTTTAGGAAGCCATAGTTTTAATAATACTGCTTGAATTATTTCAGCTTGTTTGTGTTAATCAAAGTAAATCTGATCTTTTCCTTGTGTTGCTAGAATCTTTAAAATCTCAGAAATATTATGAAAATAAATAAATTCCTGGCTTAAATTTTGCAGAGTGACGTCGGAGAGAGGCGCTTTCCTGGTGGTTCTGTATTCCCTGACTCACCGGGATCCCGAGTTCTACCAGTGTAAGCCATGTGTCGGACAGCAACAAATGAGCTTTCAGCTGCTCACCAGCACAGAGTCATTCACGCTTTACAAGGTTAGCCTGTCTATGGCTTTGTCCTCAACAAATTAAATTTGAATACAACCAGGTCTATAAGAAACATTTTTCTCCTCCTCATGCAACCTGTTCTACTATGTGGGTTTTTTTTTTTGTTTATTAAATTGTTAATTTTATCTAATAAATTCCTATCTCATCTGTTTTGTTCGTTTTTGTGTGTTAAATCAGATTCTGGTTGTTTAAGTGTATTTCTAGAGCAATTGTTTTTTTACATTTGATGTGAGCCGTCTTTGGTTTTAGAGTTGTTGCTTAGCAAACATACTGTACTATATAGTTTTTAGGGTTGCTTTTCATTAAATTTTTTTTAAAATATACTACCTAATTTCCAATATAGAATGTAGAGCCTTCAGAAGGACGGCCTTTACAGTTTGAGCTCAGTGCTGAGAACCAAAATCGGGAAACTGTGCTATTTGAGGAAGTTCTCTCCCAGACGGTGTTAACAAGGTACAGTCTTTTTATTTCTCTAAAACGTTTTTTTCAACTTGTTGACATTTATGTTTGGCTGTTTATTGTATCTGACAGAATACAATATAATGTAAGCAAGAGGAAATATAACACACTATATCCGCTTTGTCCTATCAGGATAACACTTGCAGCATCTTCAGCTGCTCCACAGAATAAACTGTCTATCAGTGATCATGACTCGGGTGTAGAAGATGAAGACCTCTCTCCTCGGCCGTCCCCAAACCCTCATCCTGTCAGTCAGCAGGTTTGTTAACTCGTGGCCTTGTACCCCTGATGTACGTCTTCATTTCTTGTTGGGAAACTTCATACCCATTAACTTCCATTTCAAATATTTTTCTTCAGACTAGACGTGTTCAGCCTTCAGTACCAGAACTCTCTATGGTATTAGATGGCAGCTTTTTGGATGGGAGTGTGGCTAATACACAAGACTCGACTTCTGTCTCTCATAGCCTTTCGAATGTCCAGCGGAGAAGCATTAGCCCTGCCCACCAGGGCCTCTCAATGTTGAGACCTCCAGAACAGGGTAGCGTCCCTGGACCTCCTCCAATCCGAAGACCGCTGACTCCCATCCTCTCTCAGCCAAAAATCAAACTACATCCTAATCCAGGACAACAGACACCACAACCCAATGTGAATCGTAAATCACTGCCCTCAATAAGAAGATCAAGAGAAGGCTCGTCAGCATCATCTGCATCATCGTCTTCATCGTCTTCCTCAACAAAGAATGCTGCTTCACCCAATGGCTCTTTTCATCAACAAAGGCAGCGTTCTTCCCAAGGTTTCCCGACCAAACCCCAGCCGATTTATTCCGAACCCCCAACATCAGCTCACACCAGTGCCAGAAAGAGTTCAGCAATGCCTAGCCAGACCCCCATTCATCATCCGTCCCAACACAGGCTCTTCCATAGCACCCCAGCGGCCAACCCTTGCAGCTGCTGCACCCACCAACCCACCCACGTCCCCATGTATCAAAACAACACCTGGCAAGGGACACCAGCGTATCCCACTGCGGCGCACAATCCTTGTGGTTTTCATTGCACTCCTGAGAGTGTCCCACCTGGGGATCACTGCCTCTCACCATCTCGGCAGTCTTTGGGTTGTCGCATATCTCCGACTAAAAGTCCTGTTTGCCAACCTGCTGTTCCAGTTCACTACTCTCCATCACCTGGTCCATGTGTCCCCACAGTCAACCCCAACAAAGGTTCTGTTGAGCAAGTCCCGCCCTGTCAAGCCCAGTGCTGTCAAGTCCAGTCTAGCCAGGTAGCGTGCTTGGACACGCCCATGGGTCTTCTTCCTGCCGATGCCTACAGGATGCTTATGGATCAAGAGCGTCAGTTGAAGCTACTTCAACTCCAGGTTTGTATTAATAAGCCAGATGTTTTACCGTTGATCTGTTATTGCATGTTGTTAACAGATTTTCCTCAACAGATTCAGAAACTTCTTGAGTCTCAGAGCAAAACACCTCCAGTATCATCTGCAGAACGTGATACTCAGCAGGAAAGAGACAATCAGACGCCCACATCTCCACCGAAACGAACAAGTGTCAGTGTTGCTGTAGGAACAGGTGCTTTGATGGAAGGTTTCATTTTCTTGAATTTGTTTCAAATTCCTTTCAATGTCATGAAATTTTCGTTGTTTGTTTTTTAGGGGCTAGCTTGTTTTGGAACACCCCTCAGGAGGCCTCCACACATGAAGCCCCAAGTCTGGATTGGCAGACTGAGATGGAGCCAAAGTCTGGATGTCAAAATGACAGTATAGACACTTCCAGACTCAGATCCGAAAATGCATGTCGTTACACCAAAGATCAGAGTACAGGATCTCCTCTACATTCGACATCTCCAAAACCCAAGTAATGAACCCTAAACCACGTTAACCTTCATATCTGATTTCAAAGAGTGTTATGCTTTTGTTTGTTCTCCAGGCAATGTTTAATGTTTATATTTTTTTTTGTCTTTGGCAGCATGTCATCTGGTTTCGACGCCCATTTGTTTCAGAGTCCAGTGTTGGGAGAGAGTGCTAGCATGTATTATGACTCTCAGTCACAGAGTAACGATCTGTCTGAAAACCGAGAAATGGACAACCCAAGATTTTACAAAGAACTTCTGGTATGGCCCAATTTTTATAATTTTCACATTTAATTAGAAATTGATGCATTATGAATGTTCAAACCAACTTTGACTCAATTCCTACTACAGGGTCAGGTGCAAAGTCGCCTGCAAGACTCTGCAATTGTAGATGACAAGGTAGAGCAAGACCAACAGATTCTCCCAAACAGACAAAGTCTGTCCCCTGTAGGCCATCAATCAAAAAAATCACTGACATCTTCCATACCCCAAACTCAAAAAACGAAGCACAGATCCAGTCCACCAGATCAGGACCGTGTCTTAAGTGCAACTTTAAGACAGCTCCAACAGTTTGGGGTGAACATAGACTTAGACTCTGAGCAGAGAAAGACGACACGTGCAACTGTGGAAAGTGCCAGGTAAAGACATAGTCAATGACTAATCGTTTTATCAAAGCTATGATTAAAAGTCTTGTCTAACATCATTTTTCTCTTCAGTACCCTTGCCTGCATTAACCCAGAGGCAGTGATTCCAAGACTTGCTCTTTCTGAACCAGTGGGGACCAGCATTTGGGGACCAAGCGGCAGCGTAGACCTTAGTCTTGAGGCCAATGCCATTGCACTTAAGTACTTAAGCGATTCGCAACTGTCAAGACTCTCGTTGGGCGGTCAATCCTCCGGCCCACGTCCAGACCCCAGCGCGATTCTCCTGAGAAGACCCCCTGCGGAAAAGAGCAGCGTTGGGCTCAGTATACTGTCCCCCAGCAATATGTCTCTAGCTACCTGTAAGTACATGAAGAAATACGGACTGATTGAAGGAGAAAACAGCAGTGAGGAAGAGCAAGAGGATACCATCCTGGTAGACTCAGCTCTCGGGTGTTCGGTACAGCACGAAACGTCCAAGAATGTGAGCGTTAGGCAAGACCGTGAAGACCAAAGCGCTGCCGTTCTCAAAAACATTACAAACAAGCCAGTCACCAATCTCCACATATCTCCCATTGACTCTCAAGAGCAGTTAATCCAAAACTTGCGGCCCAAAATGCAGCTGCTTATGTGTGGCGGGACAAACCCAGAGAAGGAGAATGATGCAAAGAAAGGTCTGACTCAGCGTAGGTCCTCCCTAACTGAAAACCAGAGGATGCAGGAAGTCACGGAGCCTGAGGGGTCAGTGGGAAATTTCCTGGATCTGAGTAGGTTACGCCAGCTCCCCAAGCTCTTCTAAAATGCATCATGGGGGTTTTCCAAACAGATCCCTTTGACACAAAAACTCACCAAGAAATGTTTTGTTTTAAACCAATTCTCAAAGTCTTCCATTGTTTACGTAGTATAACATAATTTTATTTTTAAAAGTGTACAGACACTCTTTTTTTTTTCCTTTTTTTTTTTTTTTTTTTTAGTGAAAGCTTTTAAGTATGTTTTATTGTCTGCAACTTTTCGTCTTGTCACCTTAATGTTATTTCCTTTTACGTGGAAGCTTAAAAGTTTTTACATGTTTACCTGATGACTCCTTATGTGTTATGTACATAGTAAAGAGCCTTGTATGAAGTGACTCACTTAAGGCAGTATTGTTTTCATGTTACTAATTTTAACTCTTTCACAATTTTGTCTTATGGCATTACTTGATTTTTACTTAAAATTGGCACAAAACATTTCAGAGGGAGAACTACTGCTTGAGTTTTCATCCTTTGTATGTTTTTTTAAATGATTTCTTGTTCATGTATGTGTCGCATAATTAAATTCCTTATTCTCTTATTTAACTTCATTTCGTGAGCTTTATCACTGACCATCACATCCTTGTGTTTCTCATAAGGATACCTAAACATCTCAAGACTTCTGTGTCAGCTAATTAGTAAGTAAATGTTTGACTTGCCAAACACACCTGGTGACAAAACTGCATAAGATTTACATAATAGTATCTAAGGGCCTAGAACTGAGGTAAGTTCTTTTGAGCTAGCAAGTAACCACCCAAAACACCCTAGCAACTGCAATGCACTAAACACCACTTGGAGTGCCTTAGCAACCGTATTGGACCATGTTAAATTCATGAACAAGAGCTTCATTAAAAAGTTTTGTTATTGTGAATGTAGATAAAAGCTCAGATACAACATCTTGAGTTTCTCATCAGCCTTTACCAAACATAAAGAGGCTTATGACTGATAGGTTGAGTTTTAAAACATACTACGCTGCTTTTTTTGTGTTTAAACAACATTTGGACATCAGCCATGCTGTTTAGTTAAGTTTTGAGACTCCATGGAGGATATGATCTTGATGGTCTCGGATGATCTCCGGTTGCGCAATCCTGGATTTCTCTCACTAGAGCTCTGAGACTCAGGCAGTCAGTCCAAAGAAACTTTCATTACAGCAGCAGGCGAAATTCGCCCTTCTTCTGTGAAGATTGAGCTGAACCAAATATTGTGAGTGCATGTTGTACTGCTTGTATTATGTAGGTTTATTGTCCTTATAGGTTTCATTTCTTTTATACATATTTGTGTACACCGTACATAAAGGCTAAAACAATGCGTAGAGTCTGTAGCTTAGAAATAGAGCAGAATAGATTGAATCACCTTTAAAACGCCTAAATTGACATTTCTGCATTAAGTACTGTTAAAAAATGTGCGTAACTCGAACTCAACGCCTAAAACTATTACAAACGAGCGTTGTAAGCGTTACCTAAGATGCATCAACCGGCGTAGCATAGATGCTAGCGCTCACGAGCACATTATTCTGTCAGAATACGTTTTATTATCGGTTAGTGTTATGTTTGTATGGTTTTAAAGTGTTTCAGTTAGCAAAATATTACTACAAACACCAAGGGATTCGCGATACAAGCGTTTTAACTTAACAAATGACGTTTAGCCGAAGGCTACAAGCTTTGTTTTGTTAGCACACCGGCTAGCTGTTTAATATTCAAATTTCAAATCGGTTGATACGGTCCAAATGCACGTTTATATTAGCTTAAATTTTATAGGGTGTTATAATATTTATATGTAGAAAACATCTAGTGGTGCTAGGTAAAGATTAGTAATATATTTATTTTTATTTTTATTTGTTTTTATCTACAAATGGTTATTAGTTAACCTGCTAGCTGACTAGCATTACAGTTTGACAATCTGAGCTTTTAAACGAGTAATGTTTCTTCATCATCGTGTGGCATTTAGCTAGGTGAGTAAGTATGAAATATCGAAATATTTATAGTTTAAAGCGAGTGTTTTATTATATTACAGCTACATCGAGCTCAAGTCAAAGGGCTTTGTCTCTTTCCTGTTCTGAAGGGCTTGATGTTATGCAAACATTTTACACAGAAATCCGATTTTCTCAAGAAATCTTTGACAAAGAGTTTCCTGGGGATTCGTTTGATAATTGTGCATTTGCTTGGCTTCATTTGGCTGCTAAATCCGACAAGAATGTGATGATGCACACGTGCTTATTGTCTTTTCTTGGCACAGATTAAATAGGTTGTGGTTTATATATTGTTAGATCACGTTGAGTTGTGTAATTAAACGCTAGATAATTAAGTGATGCTTAAAATCTCTGTTAACCTGCTTTAGGGGGTTTCCAATAGGCAAAGGGCAAGTGATAAGTCTCAGCATGCTTTGAACAGTGGTCATTTTTTCCATGACTGTGCACTGGCATCTGAAAATATTCCTCTTTTTGAATCACAAAAGTGAATGTCAGGTATGTAAATGACCTTTATGATACACATTAAATACAACTGCCTTTAAATTAGTCACATGTAGTTGACAAACAGGTCTCCAAGTCGTGATTACACTGCATTAATTCTTTGTATGGAGATGCTAGGAAATACACATTGATATATTATACTTCCTGGTGCATGATATATGTATATATAATTAATTAAAAAAATGTTTATTATTTAATATAATTAATATGTTTATGTATTTTAAAATGTTTTTTTTAAGTCTATATTTTAAGGTTTCAAATATTTTATTAATATTACATTTTATGTTCATTTTAACTGTTTAAAAAATACTTTAAATATTTTTTAATCTGAAATATTTATATAGAGAGAGTTCTATATATAGTTATCCCACACCACAGAGCTTCACCTTTTGTCAGACACCCACCAAATTTAATTATAGTCACTGAGAAATCCTGGTACTAATGAAACAATATATGACATAGAGAGAAGACGTGGGTGTGCCTGTGTAAAACGGTGCTTTTGATGGCTGCCACAAGAGGAAGTACCTTAGTTGCATGGGTGGCTGCTGAAGATAACAGCATGTATTTGAATGTTACATGTATGCACTCGTTAGGTAAGACAATGCGTGTTTATATATAGAAATATATCTTTATGTATAATTTTTTATTGCTAAAATTATTTATTCTATAAAATTTTGAACAAATTTTTTTATTTTGGACTTGCGTGGAAATCCTTGCGAAAACTAAACTAGCATTCTTGATGGGGCGACTAGGTGGAAATCAGAATAGTTTTCAGTGTTGATTTTAAGACACATTGAGAAAGGAAACCAATATTCAATTTCGTGACTAGTATCCTATGATTTTATTTTCGGCTTCCTTTTGTCAACGAAGCATGAGTGTGCAACTCTTCGTGCATGTGATGGAAACTGTGCTCTTTGTTATGGCTCATGTTTCTGTTCCCTATAGGTCAGAATTCCTGCCTTCCTGCTCCTGAAAACACGTTGATTTTGTTTGTCAGATGAGTCAGATCTCAGGACTCGTAACCTGATTTTGAGTTTAAATGCTTCCTTGTTATGTCTCCCGCTGGAGCAGTCGAAGGAATTGCACTTTAATCGTGATTAGTCATTTGAAATCCCCTCGGTTTTGTTTTATGGAGGTGTTGTTTTTGGTTATATAATGGTTATTTCGGGCAGCTTTAAGGTATGGTATGCAGACTAGGCTGTAATAAATGATGAGTCAGGTTATTGCTGCTGTTCTGGACTTCCCAGCCAGGACTGAATGTTTCATAAAGCTCATGTTGTCAGGCTGAAGCCAAAAGGTTTAATGTTAGCCAAAAGATCCTGCTTGGTTGGTATCTTTGATAACCAAAATAAGCCTGCTGTACTCGGGTCAGTGATAATGTCTAAGATGACGAAAATGGAAAAAAAGAATGAGTCATGTGTTTTTATTCACTGGTGTTTGTGTTCATGCGGTTATTTTTCAACAAAAGATTTGTTTAAAGAATATCAAACAGTAAATGTAGCCAAGGAAAAATTTTATTGCATCTTGATTGTTGTTATTTTTAGGAAATTGAAAGTTTTCAAACTTATTTTTCAAGTATTAAAGCTATTTTTATAAACATGTTTTCAAGTTTTGAATATCAAAGTCTCATGGGATTTGATCAAAAATTAAACATTTTCATTACAGAAGCTGTGTGTTACAGTTACTGGGTCTTATTTTTGAAAGGAGTGGCACAAAGTTTGTAAACGTTTTAAATGTTTGTATTATTAATAAATTGAATTGGCATTGTCATTTGTGTTTCATTTCATCAGTTTATATAAAAAGATTGAGCAAATTATAAATAATAAATTTTGTTTTTATTAGGCTAGTTTTATTTGTAGTTTGGCCTTTTTATAATATTTTTTTTGTTTGTTTTTACTCATCGCTTTCATTGTGTTTGTTTGTTTTTTCTGGGTTTCTCCTTTTAGTTTATGTAGATTTTATTTATTTTGTATTTTTGTGCTGCTAATGTGTTAACGAGTTTCAACAGCAGCATTTTCGTGTTTACTGAATGGCAGTTTATCAAATTTGAAACCTTTTTGTTTATTCTTTTTGAAAAAACTTAAGTCTAAGTCATGAGAGAGTTTTATTTATGCTGTTAACAAAACATTATGAACATAATTATTAAAACGATTAAAAAAACCATTGTTCTGTTTCTTAAATGAAGCTAAAATTAGCTTCAGTATTCTAAATGCATTTTTAATGTTTCATTTGAATAAAGAAATAGGCCAAGACACAATTAACAAGTGTTACTTAATTGATCTGAGGCTGAATGTGATAATTTGGCATGTTGGTATTTAGCGTAAAAATATCGATCATTTTTGTTTTGTTTTTTGTCTTTCAGGTTATGTTTTTCACACTATGTGCTGAACGCCCACAATGTCAGGAAATATTTAAGAACCGTGATCTTTGGAAGAGCTTTATCGGTTCCAGTGGAACCTTTAGGACTTACTGTCATATCGTTTTACGCAAAACGCACATAGACACAAATGCAGCAATAAGAGAAGATCTTGGGGACCGGTGCATCACAGACCGCGCTTCGCTACAATGCCCGTGCAAGCCCCGCAATGGACCGAGTTTCTGTTGTGTCCCATCTGCACGCAAACCTTCGAGGAGAGCCACCGCAAGCCCATCAGCCTGGGCTGCGGCCACACCGTGTGCAAAATGTGCCTGAACAAACTGCACCGCAAGGCCTGCCCGTTCGACCAGACCACCATCAACACGGACATCGAGCAGCTGCCCGTCAACACAGCGCTGTTGCAGCTCGTCAGCGGACAGGTGAGTCTAAATGTGTGGTCACATTTGCAAAATTTTGCAGCAAATAAGGTCTGTTGTCAATGGAGTAGCTAGATATATGAAGATTAGTCACTAACCAAGCACGTTTATCAATCCAACCAGTGTTAATTTCGTCAACGAAGACGATGACGAAAAATATTCGTCAACGAACCTTTTTTCTGTGACTAAAACGAGACGTTGACGAGCTAAAACTAATATCTGATGATAAAAACTATGACGAAATTTATGCCGTGTCTTCGTTAACAAGACGAGACAGGACTAGAATGATATTTGAGGACTACTGGACATTCAAAATACATCCTATAGGCTAAGTTAACTTCAAAATGTGCGTCCCTGTCATTGGATTGCAATCGGATAAGGGGCGTTTGCATATCTAGTCTCAGTATGGCAGCCCAGTGGACGGATAGGCTACCAAAACGCAAACTAGAGATCTGAAACAATGGCCTCAACACACGAAAAGTTAGGGATAGGGTGACCAGACGCCCATTTTTTCCGGGAGTCACAATTCGTTGTCGATTAACTTAAAGTTAGGGAAGGCGGGATAGGCGGAATCGCGCTGATAGAAGTGCTCTCTCTCGCGCACGCTCCACTTCTTCAGTTTTCATACAGCGCACGATCAGTTCTCAGTGCTCAAATACACACACAGCAGTCCAAGTGTCTATCCTGTAGAGTATCTCATGTAAATACAGTCGGTTACGGCTTAAGTGAACGTAAACAGGTGGGTGAAAACTGTGTCAGTATTACATGCATGCCTTCCGTCTTAAAGGGACAGCATTCCTAATTAAATACCTATCTATAATACATATCCAAAATTTATTTCAGTTTTTTCCAAATTTAATCCTTGATTCCAAATTCTCATCGTTTAATTAATTTGGTCTAAAGAGAGAAGAATTAATGACTATTTTTGTTTGAAGACTACATATAAAATAGCTACCAAAATAAATGTTGGTAACTGCAGTTTGACTAAAAGTAATGACTAAAAGTATAATGACTAAAAGTTGACGAAAATGCAATGACTTTTCGGCGACTAAAACTAGACTAAAACTATGAAAGACTCAAATGACTAAAATGTGACTAAGACTATTAAGCATTTTCGTCTCAAGATAAAGACTAAGACTAAATCAAAAATGCCTGCCAAAATTAACACTGAATCCAACGAATTTGCATTCAACAAAAGTTATCCAAAGTTCCCAAAAACAAACTCCGAATTAACTTTATTAGGGCTTGATTTTGTTTAAAATGATGTCACATCAGTTCTTTTTTTCGATTTTACCTAAAGTAGAAGCGGTAGGAATGCACCGATACCACTTTTTCCAGAACGAGACCGATATTTTATTTTTGGTACTTGCAGATACCTATATTTTTAACGCATTTGTAATTAAAAAATAATAATAATTGGGTATAGAAACCAAAAAAATATAAATCATGTTAGCTGGCTTCATTTTGCAAACAGATATTCCTAGGGCCCTATGATTTCCGCAATGTGGAAAACGTGGACGGAATCGCGGAATCCAGTCATAAAAACAGAATTTACTGTATAACGCGGAATGTCATGGAATGTGTCAAACTTTAAATTAATTAATCAAAAGTAGGTCATTACACTTAAATGGAATCGCAATATGGACTAGTATTTTTAAATATTAAGCCGCAAAAAGACTAGCTATTTAAATATGAATCCTGCATGTTCTGCGTATCTCTGTATGTTTCGTTTACTACACACATACTGAAGCGTGCGTAACGTTCTCAGTGATTTCAGCCTCTGCCGCCTCAATATACGAGTACATAAATACATGAACTACATCTCCAAAACTGCTCTGAGAGTCACTTCGTGAGCATTTTACCCTTTGATTTGAGTAAAACTAGCGTGATATCACAGAATGCAGAAATGTAAAGGTATTCACGGCAACCGGTCAAAATAAAAGTTTAACTTGAAGACATTGAGCCAGAAATACATTACTATTGTTCAGTAGAATGTGCATGCTACTACTACAAAAATTATTACAACTTTATTTTTTAAGGAATAATCACACAACATTTCTTCATAATTTTAATGTTTATAGTAAATCCCCTTTGTTTGCCAAAAATAAAGTTTGTTTAATTTTCAGTAATTAAAAGATAAATGAAGTCGGCGCCAATAGCCTCATGGTTAGTGCGCCGACATACAGCGTAATTGCACTCAAGGCGACCCGAGTTCGATTCCCGTCTTGAGGTCCTTTGCCGATCCCGGCCCCTTCTCTCTCCACCCAATGCTTTCCTGTCAGCTCTCTACTGTCTTGTCCCAATGAAGGCAGAAAGCGCCCAAAAATATAACTTACAAAAAAAATAATAAATTTAAAAGATAAATGAAATTAATGTTTTATGCCTTCATTTGATGACCAGAAAAGGTTTCTGAGGAAAAAAAACATTTCATAAGGCTATTTTAAGAATAAATTTCAATAAATTAAGTTGTTTTTGTGCATTCAAATGATTAGACATGCTAAAACACAGAATGTGGTAATAAATAAACATATGGTGAGAAAAAACAAAACATTTCATAGGGCCCTAAGCATGTAGTTTTTGTTAAACCTTTAATAAATTGATGTGAAATTGTTAGGTTTCATGATTTTAATTAATTAGACATGCTTTTTGATTAATAAAATTAATTTAACCGTTAAAAAGGGGTCCAGAAAAATTAAAACAGAAAAAAAGCGGAATCCAGAAAAGTCAAAAAGGAAAAAAAGGAATTTGGAAAAAAATAAAATGGAATTTGGGAAGAATTAGGGCCCTGTATTCCCTTTAGTTGTTTTCACACATAATTACACCCGTTAAAATATATTGCTCCATAGCAGCAGCTCAGTAATGTAGTCACAAGACGTTTTCCTGTAATAATGCAAGGAACCACTCGTTACACACAAATCTTGTAACCATGATGAACATATTATGAACAGCTACGAGAATATTTTGGTGCGCAAAGAAAACAAAAATAACGACTTTATTCAACAATATCGTCTCTTCCGTGTCAGTGTTCGATGTACGTTCACGACAGTACAATGCATGTGGTGCTGCTGATGCAGGAGCCAAGGTTCTGACGTAGAACCCGGATGTGCCATGCCTTGTTTGCAAGCAGAGGAATGCACATGAACACACGTCAAAGACTGACACGGAAGAGAAGAAATAGTTGAATAAATTCGTTTTTTTTGTTTTCTTTGCACACAACGAAGGGGTTTGGAATGACATGAGGGTGAATAAATAGAGTATTTTAATTTTTGGATGAACTATCCCTTTAATGCCATTTTAGTTGTAAAATAGTTTTCGTTAACAATAACGAAAATGGATCTGCTTAAACTGCATAAAGTAGTCTCAAATTAGGTATAGCAATAAAAATGCATTTTGAATATTTTTCGTAATAGGCCAAGACACAATTAACAAATACTGCATAATTGACCTGGGGCTGAATGTTACAATTTGTTTGTTTTTGTCTTAAAGGTGCAGTCACATTTGCAAAAATATTCAAAATATTTAATTGTCAGTAGTGCAGAGATGAATGGAGCACAGCTCACACAGATGTAGCTTTCAAACCAAGCAGCCGCCTTTTGGTCAGTGCGGCGAATTCGTGTGACCAACATGAGCAAAATCTGCACAGAATCTCACGCAAAACTCCCAAACTTTTGAAATTACTGGATTTCGCCTGTGAAATTTTGCCAACAGTAAATGTAAACACAACCTTAAAGCACCTCTACATGATGGCCCAGTGTGCATTGGTTCATTCTGTACCAAACAAGTTTATTTTTATTGACTTTGTTTCCCTTATATGGATGAAGTTGTGGCACCTACCCTAGCCTCAATCCAAGTGAGGATGAGGAAGTAAAACTACAGTGGTTCCTTGTCACTCAAACAATGCACTGTTTTCCTTTTCAAATGACCTTGATAACAATCGGAACGTGAGGCAAACAGCCAAAAAGCCCAGACCGCAGCGATTATGCAGACAACGCAGCAGTTGTACTTTAGGTGGAGCGTGTTTATTACCGTGTTTACTGCACCCACTTGTTTCTGAATCAACGAGTCAAGTGGAGCGTGGAGAGGTGGTGCTCAGAGCGTCAGGTTTCTGAAGATCAGCTTGCGATCGTTCCGGTCTGGTTGGATTTCAGGCCTGATGTGACATACAGAAGCGTGTGATTGCATGACAGGAGGCTGTAAAACACACTGCTTCCTCACTTACACGGGCAATAGAGAAACAAGAAGTTGAATTAACATCTGCCAGTCATTCCCAGCGTTGTCTGTAAAAAAAGACTTCTTTATTCTGCACATGCGGTGATAGGTATGACTGTCGCAACTATTACATAATCATCTAGTTACGATTATTTCAGATGACCGCAGTCATAATGCGCTTCATTGGGTACTGCATTTAAATAAGGAAATTAAACAAATACAAAAATGCCACGTTTGCGAAATTGCAGATAAATTTGCAGGATCTATACAGGTGTTCACATAAAGCAAATGAGGTGAAGATGAGCTGGATGTTTAAAAGCTGTCATCTACATGCAGAAAATCAAATTTCTTTATTCATACATTAGTGAATATCTTTAAAATGAAAACAAAACAGAAATTAGTATAAAATGTATTACTATTGGAAAATAATAGACAAATATATTGTACTAATAATGTATAATTAGTAGACTTAGCGATCACAAAGTGGACCAAAAAGAGAAATATTTTAAATAATTTCTTCATATTTTAATATTTAGAATTTTATTATTCATGTCATTCTGCAATATTTATACTAAGCCTTAAAAATCAAACATTTTACCGTTTTCAACAAAAGTTTTAACTTAACTCCTTTTAATTTAACTCTAAAAATGTCAACTCAATAAAAAGTAGCATAGTTTTCTTGCTTTTTGATTGTTTAGAAAGTTTTTAAACATTTTTTGGATTGTAAAAAGTATTTTATTATATATAAACATGGCATTTTGAATCATAATTATCATGAAACTGTCCTAGAATTTTGATCATAAATTTTTTTTTGAAAGAAATCTCTTATGCTCACCAAGGCTGCATTCATTTGATAGAAAAATACGGTATTATTATTTTGCAATACTGTATTATTGTGAGATATTATTACAATTTAAAATAGCTGTTTTCTGTTTCTATATATTTTAAAAAGGTAGTGTATTCCTGTGACGCAAAGCTGAATATTCAGCATCATTACTCCAGTCTTAAGTGTCACATGATCCTTCAGAAATCATTCTAATATGCTGATTTGCTTCTCAAGAAACATTTATTATTATCACTGTTAAACACAGTTGTGCTGCTTATTTTTGTGATGCATTTGAAACAAATCTTTAATACAAATGGCTTTACTTTCATGTTTGATCAATTTAATGCATTCTTGCTAAATAAAAGTATTAATTTCTTTAAAAAAAAAAAACTCATTCTAAAAACCATTCTACCGTGTTAAAGTATCAGTCTTAAATCTTCGGTCTGTATGCAAAAATGCAGTTATTTATACGAGTGTGAATCAGCCAAACCTCACAGTCATGACAGCCCAAATGACGGGGCCCTTTGATGATAAATCACATGATGTTATGAGAGTCTGTGGGTGTGAGCATGTTCTACACGTAGAGGAATGCTGCCAGCCCCATCACATGATGACCTGTTATGTGAAGAATGCCATCAAAGCACTGTAGATGAGAACTATCTTTGGTATGGTAACAGACAAATGTTGTGCTTTCTCCTGCAGGTACCCAAATCTCCCCCCCTCACCTTACTGACAGCTGCAGAGGATGTCAAGCACTATGAGGAGTCTCGCACATGTGTGGAGGACCTGGCCCTCTATCTCAAACCCCTGAGCAACACCAGAGGTCCCTGCCATTTTACATCACCCTTTTTATTCATTTATTCACAATAAGTTAGCATATGCTTTTTATAAGTGATTTATTATAAACGTCAACAAATGCATCAAAATATCATAAGCGGATTGTGATTGCACTGCAAAAACTTTTTCAATATTTTAACGTTTTATTTCTTATGTTTTGAGGTAATTTTATTTTTATTTATTCATTTATTTATTATTGTTTAGACACTTGGCAATCTACCATGTTTATCATTCTTAGTATGTGCTTTATGGACTGCGATTTCACCACAAAAACAGGAAGTAATAAAAAACAGTGTGTGTTTTCTATAGATAGATAGATAGATAGTAGGGCTGTCAAACGATTAAAATATTTCATTACGATTAATCGCATGATTGTCATGAGTTAACCCGTGATTAATCGCAATTTAATCGCACATTTTTATTTGTTCTAAATGTACCTTAAATTAATACTTTTCAAGTTTTTAATACTCTAATCAACATGGGCATGCACAGATATGGAGGCTTTATGCAAATGTATGTTTATTATTATTGAAACCATAGTCAACATAGAGCATGAAGACTAGGTCAGAGATGTTTTTCAAAGAACTTGTTCATGTTTATTAGACACATGAAAAAAAGAAATACCAGCTTCCCATTACTTCTCTTTCGTTGCACTGAGAGCAATTTACTTACACAAACCTGTTTACATTTTTGCAAGACAGGGCAGCTCACTTCTTCTGAACATGCTAAATGTACATTTATTATTTATTATTACATTTGTTTGTCTCTCTGTGCCCACATACTGTATTCTGATGCAGCTAAATTCTCAATAAAACTGTTTTCATTGATATATATTTTACTGTTTCTGTTGTCAGACAACATGAATATGAAATAGTGACTGAAATGCGACCCAATAAGACTACATAACCAGCTCTCCCTTCCAAGATGTTAATCTGCACAAAAATCCTGATAATCGAGCCGTCGTCTGATGAAATCAAATACACATAAGATAAAGACAATAGCTGTGCTGTGATTTCGGCTATACTTGCGTGTAAAATTAGCAACATAATATCTGTGTTTAACTGAAAGCGCTGCTCCTCTCCACGCTCGCTGAACAATGCAGACGCACAGAGAGAGAGAGAGAGAGAGGTGTGTGCGCGCGCTGGGAAAGCAAGACCTCGCGCTCGCGCGGCAGTACCAGCGAGTTTCAGAAACTAAATAAGGTTTGGGTAAATCCTAAAGACTTGTCGCTAGGCGCTTTTTTGAAGAGGGGGAGGGAGTTGCAAAAAGGAGTCTGCAAAGTCGCTAAGTTGGCAACACACATCTCCATTTCTCCAACTACGGGTCAAACAGAAAATGCGCACTTCTGAGTAAAATAAGTGCTGTTAAAATGAAGTTGCGTTAACATGTTATTAATGCGTTAACTTTGACAGCCCTAATATATATATATATATAATTGTCGCTATTTAATTTAATTGTTTGAACCTAACAATTCACCATGTTTATCATCCTTAATATATGCTTTTTGACATTCATCATAAACGTTCATACATCATAAAATAGATCTAATAATTGTATTGTGGTTACATATTTTTTCTGTTTTGTTTTGTAATATTGAACTTTTTTTTTTATTTTTTTTATTTTATTATTTATTTTTTTATGTTTTCAATTGTTTGAATACCAAACAATTCACCACGTTTATCATCCATCTTTTTATGGTTTTTCGGTGATTAATCATAAACATTCAGTCATCATCAAATACATCAAGATATCATTGGACTACAGTTAAAAGTAAAAGGAACAAAAAAACTTTTAATGTTTTTAAAATATATTGCTTTTAAATATATCTTTATTTGTTTTATAATATTTAATTTACTCTTTCATTTTTATTTATTTATTTATTTTTTTTAATTGTGAAGATACCTAACAGTTCAACCTTGTTTATTGTCTTTAGCATATGCTTTATTGTTTTTAAGTGATTCATCATCCTTCATGATAATCAGTAATCCATGAGAAGGCTCAGTTAATGTTCGTGTTTTGTTGGTGTTGATCCATGCAGGTGCAGGGCTAAATGGCGCCACTCAAAGCGTTCTCAGCAGACCCATGCAGAGGAAGCTGGTGACTCTGGTTCACTGCCAGCTGGTGGAGGAGGAGGGCCGCATCCGGGCCATGCGGGCAGCCCGCTCTCTGGGTGAGCGAACCGTCACTGAGCTCATCCTCCAGCACCAGAACCCCCAGCAGCTCTCCTCCAACCTGTGGGCCGCCGTCAGAGCCAGAGGCTGCCAGTTTCTCGGCCCTGGTAAGATTTTACCACCTTAACATGATAGCAGGCTGATAAAGTCATTTGGAGGGGCACCAACAAAAATTGTTTTCACCTATCAGCTATGCAGGAAGAAGCATTAAAGCTGGTCCTTCTCGCTCTGGAAGATGGTTCGGCCCTTTCGCGGAAGGTTCTGGTCCTGTTTGTGGTCCAGAGACTTGAACCACGTTTTCCTCAGGCCTCAAAAACCAGCATAGGACACGTGGTGCAGCTCCTCTACAGGGCCTCCTGCTTTAAGGTGCCTTTACTTTTCCTCTTTTCCTTCACAGTATTAATGCTTCTCATTGTGTTAGATTTATTATTTTATAT
>JAFVLL020014019.1:23325-61650 GCA_021397915.2 Tor tambroides | reverse complement strand
TGAACCTTATTGTGAAGTGTTACCATTTATATAAATGTATCTGTATACAATAAAGCCACAATACCAATAGGAGGTTTCCGGCCGACAGCAAAAATGTATTTTGGCTATGTCACAATTTGAGGTCAATCCGGCCCTGTATTTGATACTGATTATGTTGCCAAATTGGTCTGGAACAGTTGTTGAATAAACAATTAAACTGAACATGCCTGTCTATCTGCTTGACTGACAGTTTTATTGATCACTGACTTGGTATGATGTTGGTTCAATAGAAATTTTTTATATATATTTTTTAAATAGCTTGGATGTAGTAAACTACTTTTGCCATGTTTCTGTAGCTTAGCTTGCTACATTTCCCAGGGCTGTAGCTTTAGTGTAGTGAAGCTTCATTTAAAAAAGAGTAACTGTTAGCTTAGCTCACTACATTTTCCAAGTAGCTTGCCCAACACTGATCATTACAGAAGCATCCATTTCGATAAACATATCAGCAAGGAGCACAGTCCTATTAAAAGCTGTGTTCCATGTGCCCCTTTTATACTTTGAGCACCTGCCCCTCCAAAGGTCTCTGCACGGCCCTGCTCGTGCCAGCAGAAATAGTCTGGCAAGCCTGTGTAAATCAACTTCATACAGTATCATAGTAGTGTCATACGGCATCCTGATTGGAGTTCACATCCACAACCACCCCTTCACCCATCTAAAGCATAATTTTACTGTCTTTCTACTGTTTGAATAACTCATTGTTTTCCTACAAATACCATGACAGTGACTTGGTTTTATTTGGCTGTATTTTTATTGATTTAAGCATGTGCAAAAAATGTTTTTCAAAGTTTGTGCACAAAAAGTGTAGATGCACCTGCATTTCATGTTTAAAATAACTGAACAATTTCTATTTGAACTGGAATGAATTACTGTACTTACAAAAATATACCAACCTTGGCTAGAAACATGTGCCTCTACCTACATTTTTTTTAAATTCCAAAAACTTCCCTAAACATACAATTCACTGCAGTTTCCAATTAAAATGAACACTAGAGACAGTAAAATTGCAACAACTTTTATACCTTGCACAATGCCAAGGAATAAAAATATGACCTACAACACTTTTATCATAATGCATGATTTGTAAGCTAATACAGTGACTTTTGCATCACATAATCTGTTCCATATGTATGACTCTTCTTAGTAAACTTGCTTGGTAGCTCACCTGGTTCAGCACTGCACTTGAGAGTGCAGAAAGAGCTTGCAAAAGCAAGTGAAAGTGGTATGTTAGCTTCATCAGATGTGTTTTTATCTCACATTTGCTTTTGTCAACACTGTCTCTAAGGTTTAGGCTTGGGTTTAGTGTAGATGGCATTTCTAAACTGCCACGATACATACAACAACCACTAGAATAAAATTTTGCTAGATTTTTTTTTGATAAAACTGAAGGTGCTTTTAGTGCCACGCACTGGACATTTCACTTTGAAAATGTCACAAAACATACAGAAAATAAAACTTTTTTTTTTTTAAGTCACTACAGGGACATGTTTCCAGTGAGCATAGGATGCAGTCTGCCCTCTTACTGGCCCTTTGTGGTGTTGGGGTTGTTCTGTAAGTGTCTTCTATAGGTTATGGCTGATCAGGAAGGTATATGTTCCACAGAGGCCTCTGTGAAATTAAGCAGCTCATCTATCAAATCTTGTGAGAGCAGGTCTTGTGAGATCCTCACTATTTTCACTAGGGCAAAGGAGAGTACAACTGAGGACTAAAGAAGATTTTTTCTCTGCTTCTCCCTGCTATAAGCATATATAACAAGGTTATCGTAGAGCACTAGGGTTTCCATAGTAGGTTCCATTCCATTTAGTGCCTGCCATCTCTCAGGTTTTTCCATTTTTCCTGGAGGAATGAGGATAAGCAGCTTTGCTGCTAGCCAAATAATACTATACATAATCTTTTGATAGCTCAATGCTGCACAAAAACCACAGCTAGGGGTACACATAACTGTCCAAACTCTTCTTTGGACCGTTTTCCAAGGGAAATGTTGAAAGACACTGACATTGATTAGTGGCCCTGACCTTGACGGCAAACAAATACATTCTCAGAAGCTGTTGGCTTGCTGTAGTGAGGGCACAAATCTCACCCAACCCACGCTTAGTCATACATATTTGAACAGTTTGGCCTGTTTTATCTCCCCCAGATCCACACACACACTGTTTAATTGCTGGGACGAACTGAACGGGGTATACAATTGTATATTAACATTAACAAAAATAACACTGAAATAATGAAACAGTTTGATAAAAGTATGCAGTGTACCATAGAGCTAACGTTTCATTGCTGGAAACCAAAATAACTATCAGTGCCAAAATAACCATCTATAACTGAGCTGCAATGAGGTAACAGAGAGCAAATATTAAATAATAAATAATATTTTTTTAAGAAATCTGGAGGGAGGACAAAGAGAAATGTTGATTAATATAATTCATTCAGTACCAAAAACCATTGATGAAAACAAATTTAAATAATAACATCAAAACATGTTTTAATCAATTTATGTGTATGCCATGCATTTTTATGAATATTAGAAGAAAGGTGCATGTTTTGTATTTAGCTTAGCAACATGCTAACTCTGTTGAAATCACTGTGTTGTGCATAGTTACTGCTTATATAGAGTGTTAAATCTGTCAGTTATAAGATTCCATATTTTAGGGTATTGCTATCTTAGAAGGCACTTGCCTGTTTAGGCAGTGGGGCAGCTCATTGATTTTGGAACAGACTCTGTGTGTGCACATTTTACTACAGATCGTTTTGTGAAACTTTTACAATGTAAAGCAAGATTTGCAGCCTGTTATCGAAGGATGAGGCAACACCATCTACTATACACTGAACCTTGTTTCTCATGTCACATGCAAGGACAGTTATGCAGGCTAAATCGATATCTTAAAGATACAGCAACATAAAAGGGAATATGTATTGAGTGCTACAGAAATGAGTCCTAAAACCCAGAAACGAGTTAGTGTCCCAGTGTCAAATGGATTTTTGGTTAAATGTCTGATAAGGTCCGAGAAGGAGATAAAGTAAGAGTTTGTGTGTGTGGACCCAGAGTATAGTACTTTGTACAACCTTGTAAGTATACTTCTCATGCACTGCTATTTTGTGTTGAATAGACTGACAATATCCAGGTGAGGGTACATAAGGATGCAGTAGGTGATCATCCAGAAGAACAGAAGCACATGCACCTCATAACTAGTTAGGTCAAGACCCCCCTTCCTAAAACACACAAGAAGAAAGCAGAATGAGACATACTGGTTATTTTTTTTTCAAAGCAACCTAGGTTCATTTGAGAAAAAAAAAAAAAAAAACATGCCTGTGGGGTGACATTTTTTGGGTGAGATAAAAACATATTTGCTAAATCAGCAATTCCATTTTAGCTTGCATCTTGAAGTCTTTGAGCTCTTTCTTAGTGACTTGCATTTTACGGGACTCAGAGCACTTCGCATCACAAATGCATTGTTGTTCCGGGTGAGCTGAAGAGCAAGTTTACTATATCACAAAAGCCATAAATATGGAATTGGTAATGCGATACAAATGTTAAAAAGTATTACTTTACAAATTATGCACTATAATAAAATTGTTTTGGGTTCATAACATAGTACTGTGTAAGGAACTGCACAAAAATAAGTCTTTTTTAACTGCAAATCTGCCTCCATGATCATAATTTGCATAAAAAGGGGTAAATTCCTTAATCCTTAAAGCTGCAATCCGTAAATTTAGCCTCTTTGTCGCCATCTCTGTTTGAAAACCTGCAATTGCAGCTGTGTGCGGAATTATCTTCCTTGCCTGGGTTGTGAGCTGGCACAGCTCCAGCGTGGATGAATCTAATGTTTTGAAGAGTATGTGTGGCAGTCAGTCACCGCATCGGTGTGGTTCTAGCCTACATCTTGGAATATATGACCTGAACAAGAATTTTCACCGTATATTGTCATCTGAACAAGTAAGTAACAAGTCTGTCACGTTTGTTCTGACCAACTGTGGAAAAAAAGGCATTACAATAAATCACGCTACCAATGGTGATTTAATCTAACGATCGGTTAGCTCATATCACATCAAACCGTGAAAATTATTATTATTGTTATACTTTATTCTCAAATTATTAATGTTAACAACATCAGCATTGCGTGACTAGAGTGTATTAGCGTGTAGACTTCAGTTTGTGTACAGTCGAATCTCTAATTGTCATACTATTTGAATTTCATATTAAGAAATTCTTTTAAACCAAAAAGCAAATTATGCTCCCTTCGAACTGGTTGTCTTTAAAATACAAATCTTGAGTAATCCCAGGCTATCTGTAATCAGAAGCACATTTAAAACTGGAATATAATTTAATTTCATTCACATGTGTTTCATAAACACATAATCCTTTCTGGATTACAATTCGCCATCAAAACGATACATTTAATTATTCTAGCTGCTGTGAGAAAAGGCTAAACGATCCACAACCTGCAGGATCCTCACATGCGATAGCCTACTAGCCGGGAAAATTTCTTTATGTTTACAGGCGTGACGTAATGATGTGGCGGCATGCTCAAATTTCCCACGAAAACCTACCTGTACAACTCAAATTAAAACATTATTAAAATCTAACCGTTGTGAATCAGGCTAAAGTAAAACATTAGTTTTGAACACTGGCTGGTTATGTACTTGCTCAAATATTGATTTCGGATCATTTTTAACCAAAAAAAAAAAAGTTACGGACTGCAGCTTTAATGTTGTTGCTGTTTTACTGCACCTAGTGTTTATTTCAGCTGAAAATTGCAGTGAACTGTATCTATAATGTGTAATGTATGTGTGTTTTTGGAGCTTTGAAAAAAATGTAAATAGAGGCATGTATTTCCAATGAGCATAGCTTGTTTCAAAACTACTTTCAACTGAACAATGCAACAAAATGTATGTAGAATATAATCCAAACCTCTGTGAAACTGCAGGTTCTCCTGTTATTCTATCCAAAACTCTTCGATCCAAAACACTGTGTTGCTCATATTGGTCATTATCTGATAGACCATCCTTCACTGCACCGGGGGAAAGGTCCTCTCTGATTTTATCCTTATCTAGACCATTTTTCACTGGTGGCACAAATGCATCATCAACACCATCACTGTGAGTCAGATTAAATGCATCTGAGTAAATACTCTCCTTCATTTTAAATGAACAGTCCAAGTCCAGATGTTCATTGGTAGATGATATTGGTATATTTTTACCAAATTGATTCATCAGCAAAGAGTCAGAAGCAGGTGAAGATTTTTCTAAGTCCCGGATGTCTGCACTTTTGTCATCACCCAACCTAATCAACACATATGTGGGCTTTATCTGCCTCTGTGTCTCACAAAAATCACACAATGAGTTTATTTCACTTCTTTGAGATTCAAATGTACTGGCAAACTCTATTCCCCGTGCATCCATAATAGTATTTAATTGAAGGTCGACATTTGTCTCTAGTCCAGCTTCTTTATGGTCCAGCTCTAATATATAGCTATATGCATCCTCTTCATCTGAATCCAGCATTGGCATTGCATAAACAACCTCTTTTGAAACCTCTGAACAGTTCTCATCATTATCCAGGCTTCCAGAATAGCCTTTCTTCCATGCTAGAGAGTCACAACACTGCCCTCCAGTGGAGTCTGACAGGGATTGTCCATTTGACCAGCTGGAGCTCTTCATGGTGAGGAAATGTTCAGACAGAGCAGCAAAACCCACAGGGTTGTCTGAAGGACAGGCAGGCAGTGACCCTGAGCTGAGCTCTTGATCTCCAGTATGGTAGGTTTGTTCCTCTTGGCTGGTCTCAGAAGAGTTATGAAGTCCTCTCAAAGCTTCAGCAGAGTTAGATGGTAGCACACAGTTAACTGAATCAGTCCAATGTCTGTCTGATCTTTCAATGAAATTCGGTGTGCTTCGAGAAGAATCTGTTGATGCACTGTCCTGTGAATGAGTCAGTGTCATGGGATTAACAATATGTTACTTAGACCATTCATTCATTCATTCATTTATTAGACATGACAATTTTAAAATATCTTTGTTCTATTGTGGTACATTAGGCTGTTTTAATATGAAAGTCTGTTCCCACCCCAAAAATGTATAAATATATAAATAAATAAAAAGACAATTTAAACTTTATCACAATTGCTTGACTTGATCCATTTATATCTCACAACTCTGGCTTTATATGTTGCTAATGTGAATATATCTCTTAAATGTGACATTTATAAGTCCCATTTGTAACTTCATATCTTACAAAGTGGCTTCATATGGTGCAACTGCACTTTCATTTTTCATAAATGTGACATAATATCCACTGCGTGGGTTTATCTCTCATAATGCAATTTTATTTTAAACTTTACCTCATAATTAACTTTTTTCTTTTTTTTTTTTTTTTTGCGTAAGGCAAAAAAAGTTGAAAGTAAAGTTGCATTATGAGAGATAAAGCCATACTGTGGATATTATGTCACTTTTATGGGGAAAAAAGTATTTTTTAAGCACATTCATGTATTGAAAATGCTTACTTTTCTGTTCGTAGATGCAATGAATTTATGAGGCCAACTTGAACCCGGAGTGAAATCTGTGTGGGCAAATCTGTCGCCCTCTCGCAAAATACATATGCATAGATTTCTGTTGAAATTACTGTTTTATTAAGTATGCCAAACTATAGAAAACATGACAACCCCTTTGAATTTTCACAGGCGAAATCCAGTCATTTCAATACAAATCCACACTTGATTACATATCTCCCCATGCAGATTTCACAACAGGTCACACAATTTTGCTGCATTGCCCAAATAAAAGTTGCTTGGTTTAAATTGACTTCCGTGTGAATGGTGCTGCATTGCCCAAATAAAAGTGGGCAATTTTGCTGCATTGCCCAAATAAAAGTTGCTTGGTTTAAAGTGACTTCTGTGTGAGTGGTGCATTTTTACATTATTTACAATAGACAATGGACCTTTTTTTGTCCTGTGAAATTTTGTTGAAATTCCACTAATATGACCACACCTTTAGTCTTATTGACATGTATTCACAAAAATGCTATCATTACAGATAAGAAAGCCTTAGTATGCTTTAAACTTCTTCTCAATCATTCAAATAAAAGATAAACATATCCTCACCTCATCATGGCCTGGACAACATTCAAGAAACTGGGCTACATAAGTGATGACAGACTGCTCATCTGGTGAATGCACTGCAAGATCTAGTGGGAGAGGGGAAAAAAAAAAAAGTGAAATAATCAAACACACCTGCTTGATGTTACAGCTGGGGTCCAATCTGCTTTGAAGATAAATCCCACACACACACAAAAAACAACAATTCTGCTTATATTTACTATCAATAAGAGTTACAAAGCTAAAATGCAGCACAGCACTTTGCTATAATTCTCAGGCAATATCACTGGTAGTACAATAGTTGTGCAGTAAAATTTCGACCCTGCTCATGCGTTTTCATTATGTGTTTATTTGTGAAGTGCGAAAGCAGGTCATACAGAAATTAAGTACGTTCCCCTAGAAGGCACAAACAATACACAGCTATTCTTCAAAGAAAAGCTAATGGTTTGTTTGTGTGTTACCATCTGGATCCAGCAGTGGAGGAATCCCCAGCCACTCATTCGCTGCTGTGAAGGCTGTCTCCATATTTAGTCGGGGCTCAGAAGACAAAGCTTTCCTCATGTCCACAAACTGAGGACAGAAGAATTTAACCAAAGCCAGAAATGCCAATCCACTCCTCCAGCTTTTACCAAAATCGTGAATGTCTACCCCATATCTGAAGGAAAAGATTGAAATGGTGAGGCTGAATGAATTATGGAAGTTCATCCAATTCATAGATTACCAATAATTCAAAAACACCATAAAAGTATCATAAAAGTGGTCCATGCAAAATCTTCTGACAGCTTTGTGTAGCTAGCTACAAACCAAAATTGAATATATATTTACTAAACATCCAGCCAAGACAAAAAAACGCAAAACCACTCTGAATGATTTGTTTATGCTGATTTGGTTCTTGATTTCAACTTATTCATGATCATAAGTTACAGTTTGCTGGAGAAGGAGATTATAATTGAAAATGGAAAGTTATTATCATGGCTTTTTAAAGCTTCAGTCTCCATTGAAATTTTGCGGAAAAGAGCGATCAGGACATTCATCAAACTGTCTCCTTTTGTGTTCCACAGACACAAAAAAGATTTAAGTTACAGCGAGTTTATTAGGGTGAGTATAAGATGTCAAATATTCATTTTGGCTGAAAAAAAAAAACATCTTTCAAATGAACAATTTGATGTTTTGCATTGAGAATCACATTTCAAGACTTTACTGTGGCTCAGTAAATGAATTCACTTACTTTGCAGTACAGTTCTGCACCCAGCTAAGCAGAGTCTTTATGGCTGTACCACGGTACTTGAGATTTTGAGATGACCTTTTGCCTTTTGAGGGTAGAGTGCCAAAACTGTCATCTCCAGGTGATGCTGGAGAACTACGACCTGAAGAATCACTGCCACAAGGTAATGACAGCAGACTGAAGGTGGATGGGAACTTCTCCAGACTTCCTGTGACCTGTTTAATCTTAAAATGGGGAAATGATTTTGCTCACAATAACTCACATGATCACACATTCACTCACAAGAACAATGGAACCCTTTCATCACCATTACACAATGATAGTGTGCTTTACCTGATAGTACACAATGATGTTCCAGATTAGCCTGAGAACAACTGAAGGATTGCCATCAGCAATATCATTAGCGTCAATGTTTATAAAGCTGACCTGTGTAAAAATAATATAAATGGTTACATTTGAACACAAAGATATGGAGCCCTCCACATGACATCAGTAAAGAGCATAGACATTGATCCTGTTTTACTAATTAAATCCCTTATTTTAGTTATATTGTTGTTATGTTGTATTGATTTGTTTCCTGGTTTTAATGCAATTTACCTAAAATGAGGGAGATAATTCATAAGTCATGGGGTGGGAAGAATTTTTTTATTTAACTTAACTTATGGACAAACAAACAATAAAATAAAATAAATGCATATATACATAAATACATAAATAAATAGCAAAAAAAAAACATCATGACTTACATTTCTGTCCTCGAGGAAATTCAAGACCTTAGAAATATTGTTTAGTCTGAAGAGGCGATGTGGAAATGGCCTGAATTTATCAAGCTGAAGAACATGAAAAACATTTCTAGAAAAGCCACATCTATGAATGATATATTTATAGTGATCAAACTTTATCTTTTCAGTATAATATGTGATGACAAACCATATTACAGCCTGACAGTTCCTCTAGAAGAGCCATGAGAATCTTTCCATCCTGAATATCAGTGAATAAGTTATGAACCTGTAAATGTGGGTCACGCTACAACACAGAGAAAAACAACAACATGGTACTTTTTCAATACGTTTTTTGTAGTAATAGGCCTATAAGGTAAATGTCATGTAAAATAATAATAATAAATAAATAAATAAATAAATAAATAAAGTAACATTTTGAGAATCATATTGGCTTCGTCTTGAGCTGTCTTATAAAAGTTGAAAACATTGATTGGCTTTGCAGTAGAAAGAAGACAATTCTCACTCTCTTCAAATGAATGTTTATCCACTTGGTAAACGTTCTCTCTTGGACTGCCTGCTTCTCCTCTGCAGAAAAAGAAAACCAAATAAAGCTTTTTCACAAGAGTATAAGAACATACACAACAAAAGAGGTTTGGAGTCCAAGTTTGAAGCTCTGTAAGTGACATGCTGTCATTTCAAAACATTTTTAACAGGTTTAGCACAGTTGAGAACAGGTATAAGCAGGTTCACTTTCATTTTAAAAGATATGCACAGAGTAAAATAAATGAGGAAGTTTGACTAAAAAATGTTTACCTTGCTTTTTTTTTTTAATTTACAAATGTTGTTTTCTTTATGCTTACACTTTACATTTCCATTACATTTTGTTTGTAATATAATGTATAGATAAAGATCTATATTTTAACTGTGCCAAGACTGCAAATAATACATTTCTCGATATAATGTAGCAAACTTGCTGAATATTGTGTATTCTCAAAAATATCCATCCAAAATTGTCTGTGTATAAAAAATACATTATAGGAACTGTACATGTAAACTATGCACATACACCATATGGATTCTCCTACCTTGGGTTTTTTGTGCGCACTTCTTGTCTTTACCGACATGTTCCTCTCTCATACTCAGCGTTGAGGACATCCTGAACAGGACCAAGAAAATTTCTAAAAGTCACTAATATACTCCATGCATAGCTACAGAGGAACATTTGAGGAAGTCATTGGTTTGAGAAGTGTTTTTGAGCGTCAGCTCCTGCCAGCACACGCCCGCCTCCTCCATACACCTGCATTAACCCGAGACAGCTCCTCCAAACCCTTCACTGCCTCCAGACAATATTTAGTATTCATTCATAAGACATAGTTTAGCTTTTGTGTCATTTTATCCATTCACTTTTAACAAATAAAACAAGTGGATACTTGAATGATGGTTTGTTCATAACATAACTATGACTGTTCTAGTTTCTTTTTTGCAAAAGCAAATCTTAATCCTCATTGCCAAAGGATAGTTTTAACTACACAATGGTCTACTGCTGAAGGTCTGTGACTGTGTTTTCTGTTGCATTATGAGCCAATGTATTAATACATTTAAAAATGTTTACAAGGAAGGGATTTGTAAGGTTTTACATTATTAGGTTTCCGGCAGGTTTTATGAAGGTAAATTAAAGACTTTTTAAAGTGAAGACTATTTAATAAGTTAAATGTTCTCAAAATTGTTGCATTAGACACACTTAAATATCCATTACTTTTTAATCTATTGTCAAAAAAAAAAAAAAAACTACAGTATGGAAACTTTTATGTAGGCTACCTTATGATCACAAACAAAAAACAAACAAAAAAAAAAAAAACAAGAAACAACAACAAAAATAATTGATGTTCTTACTCAGCATTTTGGATTGTTTTAAAGCACAAATGTGACCCTGGACCACAAAAGCAGTCTTAAGTTGCTGGGGTATATTTGTAGCAATAGCCAAAAATACATTGTTTGGGTCAAAATTATTGATTTTTCTTTCATGCCAAAACATGTTAGGATATTAAAATAAAGCTCATGTTCCATGAAGATATTTTGTAAATTTCCTACTGTAAATATATCAAAACCTAATTTTTGATTAGTAATATGCATTGCTAAGAACTTCATTTGGACAACTTTAAAGGCGATTTTCTCAATATACTGATTTTTTTGCACCCTCGGATTCCAGATTTTCAAATAGTTGTATCTCAGCCAAATATTGTCCTATCCTAACAAACCATACATCAATGGAAAGCTTATTTATTCAGCTGTCAGATGATGTATAAATCATCTCATCTCTTATGACTGGTTTTGTGGTCCATGGTCACAAATATCTAAAAATTCTTAAATCAAGATATGTTGATTTTAAGTTTTGATATTTACATTGGAAAACAAGACAATAACACTCAGGAAGATAACCGTTTACAGTGTATGCAATATTTAAAACCCTGGTTTTATGAATTTAAAACTTTCTGCTCCAATTTAAGAACCATTTTGTGGCTTTAATTTGTGAAACGTCAAATGAAGGCTTTTAAGACTCTCAGAAACCCTAATAAACACTAGACATAGTTAAAATATTCAACTAAGACCGGACACTTTCTGAATGCCAAATGTTACTTAAGGTAGTCCAAGTGATGAACAACACCTGTGTGAACTTGAGGAGAACCGCCTGCATAAGCCACCCTGAAGCAGTTGGTTCACAGTAAAAATGGTTCATAAAAGTATTTAGTTTGTTGTAAATCACTCCTATCTGGTTGAGCTTGTTGTAGGCCCTGCAGCACAGATTGTACAAAGTGGCTTATTTTGCTGAATGCAGCCTTCCTAATGAACCACAATGAAGATGACAATTATGGTTTAACTGAAGTAACAATTTTGCTTGCTGATTAAATGTGCATTGGCTAAATTTAGATACCTCAGACATGTCTTAATGATTCATTTACAGTTGACGCAAAAATGACAAATCTACAAAAAGCCCTGCATAAACATTTATTAGGGAAAAACAAATGGAGTAAAGAAAAGGCAAATATATTAAAAACAAACACCTAAACACATTATTGAGCTCATGAGCAACGGATTCAGGCTTCCAATTGAATCCGGACAAACCTACAGACAGAAAAACACAAACGTTAGTCTGAATTGATCAATGGAGGGTCAGGTCAATTCAATTTACAACACGACGTTAAATTGTGGCAATGCAAAGTGTCTGAAAGGCGCGCTTCTCCTGACAGACAATATCTGACTGCCGCTGCTTTACTCTGCCTGTTTTTAGATTGGTAACGGTACACACAAACCATCACCGCCGTGGAAACAGGACGAGATTTGTTGAAAGAATATCGCACGTAAAGCTTCAGAATCTAGAGAAGTCACGCCTTTTGCTCCTTCTGTTTTATCTGTGCAGCCTCGTTGAGTCTCCAGCCACTGCAGACACAGGAGATTGGATCTCGAGACTGCACTGCTCTTAGGGATAACTTAGACGTGTACAAACGTATCTTACCTCTTAAAAACCGAAAATACACGTGGATTTCAGCAATCCAAACACGAACTACAGCAACCTTCACTTAAATGATGCCTCGTGAATGAATCGTTCATGATTAGAACACGGATTCGGTCGAACCGTTTCATTTAAACGGTCTAAATGATTCGTTTACGATTTCTATATAAATGTTTAATTATATTGGTTTTAACGTGACTATATTTTTTATGAGCTGAATTTAGCTCAATTAAATATACTAAACTGAAATTACATAAAATGGTGGTATGGTGTAATTAGGAGATTTGACGTTGAGGAATCACTGAGTCGTTTATTGGAACCGGATCTTTAAAAGGAAATGTTTGAAAGAACCGATTCGCGGAAATGAGTACGTACCGGAAGAAAAAGAGCTCATTGTAACCGGATGTAAACGCCTCCACTAATTACGTCTTACAACAAAAAGAAACAGACGTTTTTAAATTACAGTGGCGGTACATGTAACAGTATATAAATTTAATAAAATACTTTAAGCTGCTAAAATAAAAGCTGTCAGAGCTCAAGGATGAAAAGCAAATTGTGTAACATTCATGACTGTCGGAGTATTCAACCAATCAGAGAAGGGAAGACAAATACGAGACCCAATAGCTTTCATTCATTGAGTGTTTATACTCGAGGGGGCGGAGCTTGCGTCTAGTGGGTTACTTCGGCGAGGCTCTGTGGCGTTTGTTCAGGGAAGTGTCAAACGTATTTAAGCCTCTTTAAATCTTTAGCAAACCCTTCAGACTTGTACGATGAATAGCATTATTAGATCGACAACTCGGTGTCTTCGAGCGGGCGCGTGGCAATACAGAACAGCGCAGAATAATGGAGAGCTGCTGTCTGGTTGGGCCCGCCTCATGTGCTCCTCCTCAGCGGTCCAGAAGACTCTGGAGGAGATGGTGAAGAAGGACAAAGTGGTGGTCTTCATAAAAGGCACCCCAGCACAGCCTATGTGCGGCTTCAGCAACGCTGTCGTCCAGATCCTCAGAATGCACGGGGTCGACAGCTATGCTGCTTATAACGTGCTGGATGATCAGGATATCAGACAAGGTCAGATGGTGATTGTGGTGTGAAGAGCTTTTGGAGTTTAAACCTAACTCGAGTTTGATATTGGCTTGGATGACATTTTGTATCTGTTGTGTGGTTCATTTTTAACGTGTGTTAGGGACACATTTTTATTTTTATTTTTTTTCTCAATACATTTTAAGCTCTTAATTATTAAGATATTCATAATTATAACTTCGTATCTAATGATGAACTTCCTCCCAATTGTCAGTATGTCGTAAAATTTAGAAAGAACTCGAACAATTATAACTTTTAAAACTTTCTCGTAATAATGATTTAGTTGCTCATAACATTTACTTAACATCTCACAATAATCAAAAACTAAGTCATTATGATGAGAGTTTCTTATTATGATGAAATGTTTTATATATTTCTGGTTATGATTTAACATTTAATTTTATAGGACGTGTTTAGTAACTACTACGAGATACCAACGAGAAACTAAAGTTACAAGCAAGTATTGTTACTATAATTACTATCAATATTACAAGAAAAAAATCTTGTAATAATTAGAAACTGTCTTATAATAATAACTTTTCTCATTAATATCTCATAATAATGACTAAACATCTCATTATAATGAGAAACTTGTATGTAATAATGCCTTGGTTTCTCATAAACATTCTTAGTAATAGTTTTTATTATTGTGAGATGTCAAGTCATTGTCTTGTAACAATGAGAAACTGTCTCATAATAATGAGAAATGTTCTGATAATAATAGTTAATCTAATTAACATTGTAACAGTGACTCATAATAATAGATTATCTCAGAATAATAGGACATCTCATAATAATTCTGCTAATAATAGATGTTGAGTCATTGTGAGAAAATAGTTCATAATAATTTGAAACCTTATAATAATAATGTTGTTTCTTGTTAATATCTTGTAATAGTGAGAAATGTTTTCGTAGTAATGACAACTATTTCTAATTTTTGGGAGATATCAAATTATTATTATGAGAACTTCGGTAACACTTTATTTCGATAGTCCACTTTAGACATTCTACTAACAGTGAGGAACTTTGCAACTACATGTCAACTAGCAGTCATTGGAGTATTAGTAGACTGTCTTCTTAATATCTTCTAACACTTTATTTTGATGGGTCTACAACATACTGAGTATGAGAAACTTTTCAAGTATATGTCAACTTATTCTACTAACCCTAAACCTACCCTAACCGTCTACTCTGAGAGTTAGTAGACATGTAGTTGCAAATTAATGAGAATTAGTTGACATGTAGGTGACATGTAGTTACAGTTACTTATAGTTAGTAGAATGTCTAAAGTGGACTATCAAAATAAAGTGTAACCAAAACTTCTTGTAACAATGAGAAACTGTCTTATAATAATAATAATGAAAAACTAAGTTATCAATATGAGAAAGTTTGTTATTATTAAAAATGTTCTCATTATTATGAGATGAGTCATTTTAAAAAAGTTTCATGTTTGGTTTCTGATATTTTAAGTTTCTGATTTACAGAATTTGTACTCAACAGTTTTTATACATACAATGGAAGTCCATTTGGGTCTGAAACTTGGTGTGTGTTAGTGTGGTCAGTACAGCACAAGTAGGTTAACGGCAGCAGTGTTCCTGTCGGCTCTGATTGCCTTTTATCAGTCCTGTGCAGCAGGAAGAGAGGGGTGTTAACCTTACATGACTGAGGTTAGTTTCCAAACAGTAAAGCCTAGAGTCTGAGGTGCTTAAGTGGAATTAAAAAGAGAAGTGAATTATGTTACATAAAATAAATTCCAGAGATTTAGTTAGGGATAGTTGACGCAAAATGAAAATTCTGTCGTGAATTACTCGCCCTCATGTCGTTCCAAACCCGTAAGACCTTCGTTCATCTTCAGAACACAAATTAAGATATTTCTGATGAAATCCAAGAGCTCTCTGACCCTTCATAGCCAGCACTGATCCTACCACGATCAAGGCTCAGAAACACAGCAAGGACATTGTTAAAGTAATCCATGTGACATCAGTGGTTCAACCGCAGTTTTATGAAGCTACGAGAATATTTTTTTTGCGCAAAGAAGACAAAAATTACGATTTTATTCAACGATTTGTCTCCTCCGCGTCACCCTATAGCACCATTTTGGAGAATATCACATATATAAACAACGTATGCAACATACGTATGTAGATACCTTGTTTACGTTCAGATCAAAGTGTAAACGATATAAACAGTGTGTCCGCGTACATACGTTGTTTACATGTGTGATACTCTCCAAAAAGTGTTCTCGTAGCTTTGTAAAATTTATGGTTAAACCACTGATGTCTCATGGATTATTTTAACAATGTCCTTGCTATGTTTCTGTGCTTTGAGCATGGTAGGATCCTTCCTGTTTATGGGAGGGTCAGAGAGCTCTGAGATTTCATCAAAAATATCTTAATTTGTGTTCTGAAGATGAACGAAGGTCTTACGGGTTTGGAATGACATGAGGGTGAGTAATTAATGACAGAATTTTCATTTTTGGGTGAACTATTACTTTAAGCTTGTAGAAATTGTGAAATACTGACATGTGACTTTGTTTCCCCTGAAAGGAATAAAGACTTTCTCCAACTGGCCAACGATTCCACAGGTGTTCTTCAATGGTGAGTTTGTTGGCGGCTGCGATATTCTTCTTCAGATGCATCAGAGCGGAGATCTGGTAGAGGAACTTCAGAAGCTGGGAATCAGATCAGCTCTGCTGGATCAAGAAAAAGAGTCCAAGTAGGAGTCCAGGAGTCCAGCACAGATGAGTCTTTGGGATGATTGTCCATTGTAAACCTGCCAAAGGTTGACTTGTGAAGAGTGACTTGACCTGCTGAAGTCCAAACTGTCCTCAGATGAATGAAGGAAGTGATGTCAAACCTCCCAGATTCTGAAAAATCACTGTAAAACACTTGACTTAGAATTACCGTATTACACATGATGATTACATTTCTATTGCAGAATGCTTGTCTTTATTTCAGATACTCTAATGTTAGACCACTGCATATTTAAAAAGTTGTATTTTCAAATATATTAAGTGTATTTTAGATGTATATCTTTTTTTTTTTTTTTTGTCAATAAAATAATTTAAAACACCCATTATTTGAAGCTAAAGCTGCTGGGTGTGTCACAAGAGCATGAATTCTGCGTATCTGATGTCATTTCAAAGAACATGCTTGTTTATTCGATAGAGATTTCCCTCTTCCTCATTCTGTAATGTCTGTCATGTTATTTCTTGTCTAAGATATGCTTAGAAGTTGTCCAACCAGAGAGAGAGAGGGTGATACTCAACACCTTTGTGTCAGTTACTCAGATGCTCTAATCGTGTGGAGCAACAGTATTTACTTAACCTTAACAGTAAGACATTTTTAAAGATGTTTGCAGATGCAGTTTTGTGAGATAAAAAACATGAGCAGGACATACTTGATACTTATAAGTGAAGCGTTTCATCTTATCGAGGGTTTTTGTATTTCAACTCCTAACTTCTTACATATTCCCTGTAGTTATCAAAAAGCAGTGTCATTGATGGAATTTGATAATCATGAAATGGGCATTAATTTATATATAGTGAAACGACAATATTCTAAGTGTATTCTGTGTTGGGGGAGCGGGGAGGGGATATTGTAGTTTTACAGGTGTCCACTAGAGCACGCAATAGTATTTTATAAGTACTTTTTGTCTAATATTTACTGTCTATTGCCCTCATAGCTACAAGATTGCTGGCGTTATTTACAGGTGGTATTGACATATTCTGAAATGTTAATTAATTATAGAAATGCAAAACTGATGTCCTTACAGATTCAGATCCTGACAGATAAGAAACTTTGAAATTTTGTTCAGAAAATTACTCTTTTTTTTATTTTATTTTAATTACAATTATTTAAATTGTAAATTACTAAAATTAATTATAAATTCATGTTGGCTTAATTTGGTTTTAAAAACCAAGAAAAGTTTGTAAAATAGTTTAAATTTATTAATTTTTAAATATTAAGTTTTTGTAGACTTGCATCACACATCAACTTTGCTTGTCATAAAAAGGTAAAAATATCTGATATATGTCATATATATATATATATATATATATATATATATGCCTTGACACTAAGTCATGAGAGGTCATGGAATTATTATTTTTTTCTTCCTATCCACCTTTTTCCTAACATAAAAATGGGCGCGGCCATTTGTAAATTCTATGGGTCTAGCTTCCGGTCTC
Organism: Tor tambroides; assembly: GCA_021397915.2. Taxonomy (NCBI): domain Eukaryota; kingdom Metazoa; phylum Chordata; class Actinopteri; order Cypriniformes; family Cyprinidae; genus Tor; species Tor tambroides. The sequence goes on along the minus strand of JAFVLL020014019.1, from coordinate 43,799 downwards.
ATCCGCGTCCAGCTATTTTTAGCGAAACGAAACAGTTGGTTTTGCTGCTTGATATTGAAAATTGGTGTGTCTTATCATATTATTGGCACCAAACTATTAACATTTATCATTTCAATATTTGATTTTATTTTATTTATTTTTTAATTCCTTACACAACAAGTCACTGTAGCCTATATGAATTGCTTATACATCCCCATTTTTTTTTTTTTTTTTTTTGTAATGTATCTTTAAACGATTTAATAGATGGATATGTGGAAAGGTATTAGGATTTTTTATTTTATTTGTATTTGTTTATTTTTTTAAGCCCTATAGGCCTTGACATGAAGTCATGAGAGTGTGCTGGGGACTTTTCTAGGGTCAAGCAATTTTATTTTGTTTGTTTGTTTCTTTTTTATATATATATACGGCACCAAAATATTTACATTTATCATTTGTCTTTATGCCTGATTTGCCAGCTTCTACTATTTGCCCACATGGTTTCCATGTTCACCATCCTCTCAAAAGCCTTCATATCCCAGCACTCCTTTTCCTCCCTCTAAGCTGGTTGCTAGGCAACACCAGCTTTTCTAATATAGGAGGCAGAGGGAGCAGGGAATGCCACTCTTCTCCATGTGGATTTGGTTTGCCAACAGAATCAGGTCATTGGTGCCAGTGCCTGAAGAGTGTCTTACACCTCTGCTCTGAAGGAACATGTAGACAGCTGAGACTAGAGCAGGAAGAAGGTACTAGAGCAGCTGTCAGAGCTACATCTTCAAGAACACCCAGGACTGGAAATCTAAAAGTGTCAGTTCACTACAAATTTTCATGGTGCTAATAAAAACACTGTTGCCAGAACCTCCGAGACTTTGTGGCACACAATAGACTGTGCTCATCTGGTTTTTGGAAGATGATTTTCTGGAAGAAATCGAAAACTGGAAAGAAATGGTGTAAGCATCTTAATTATAGCCATAGTCAACACGTACCGTGTGAAGATGGATTTAAATAATCCCTTGTCCACAGATGGGCTGAGAAGGACCAAACCTTGGAGTCTTGGAACATGGTAAGACAGAATTTTCCACAAACTTTCTCAGATAAGACGATTTAAGGCAAGGAACTTTTCCAGATGCTGTGTCAGGTAAGCATGGTGCATGAACATGATCATAGAAAGTTAAAGCAGTTGAGATCAAATGGGATGAAACAGCCACTGGGGGTCACCACTCTACCTCGCATTGAGGTGTTTATGTAGAATCAAGCCTCTCTCACTCTGAAGTACTGTATGGACCTAATTGTCCAAGAAAAAAAATAGGTCTGGCTGAACCTTCTGAAGAATCTCTAGCTTGCATTCTTAAAAATAAAGGTTCCAAAAGGGAATTTTGGCAGCAATGCTATAGAAGAACAATTTTGTGCTCATCAAAGAAACATTTTTCTTAGTGTGAAGAACCTTTAATAATCTAAAGAACATTTTTCCACTTTAAAGAACCTTTTGTGCAGTTGGAAATCTACCATGGATGTTCAAGGTTCTTCATGGAACCAAAACTGCAAGAACTTTTATTTTTGAGAGTGCAGGAACCCTTTACAGGGATTTTCAAATTAATGTACTCAAAAAACTTCAAATATATTTCAAGTACTTGGAGAAAAAACATTTCTCTTATTATGGGGTTATTGGAGGAACATTTGACCTTTGAAGTTTTTCTTGAAGAAACATTTTCAAAATTGTCCTCCTTTAAACGGTTCCCCAGTCATGCACAGTGGCTCAGTGGGTACCAGTGTTGTCTCACAGCAAGTTTGAGTCCAGGCGTGGGTTTCCTTCAAGTTTTCTTCAGTTTCCCATGCAATCAAAAGACATGCAGCATCTTGCCATCTGATGCTGGGACTGATTCCAGCACCACAGTGACCCAACACAGAACAAGTGGTTTGGAAAATTGATGGGAGGTTTTCAAGAGAGTTCAGCCAATGTGGATCTGATGAAACTGATTATATATATATATTACCCTAATTACAATGTAACAAGTATAGTAACTATTTCAAATAATATAATTTATTCAAGTAATGTAACTGATTACATTTGATTAGTTTTTGATTGCATTTCTAAGTTTCTAACGGATGTTTTCAACTGTTAATCGTCTTTAAGCATTCAAACCAGGCAGCGTTAACATTATAGTAGTAGGCCTACTCAACACTGATTACTGTCAGACTTTCAAAATCCTTCGTTATTTGAATTAAGATTCTAATAATTTAATTTTAAAGCACAGCACCACAAAATCCGATTTTAGCACCTCTTTTTATTTTGAGATTGTTCTGTGGTTAAATACAGATTTAAAATCATAACAAGAAATAGTAAATATTAATACAAGGTGTTAAGATGTAACCCCCTTTGTAATCTATAACAGTAACTAACTGTAACTGTAGTTTAATTACACATTTTCTGTTACACTGTAACAGATTACAGTTAATTTTTTGTAATTAAATTGTTAAGTTACTCCCCAACAGTCTGTGTGTTTGTGTGTGTATTATAACTCTTACTCTGAATGCACACACTCATCGATGAGGTGCATTCAAGTCATTGTGTAATTGCAATTTTTAATTATTTATTTGTTTCTTTGTTTGACAAATTAACGGATATGATGAAATATGAGTTGTCACAAGATATCATGACATCGTAATTATCACATTTAGTATGTGCTAAATTTGTCTTCTTCATTAGTTATGGCATAATTTATGAAAGCTCTCTCTTTCATGTGTTGTTCTCCTCTCGGTGTAAAAGTGATCTGTCATTCTCATGCAGACCGGCTTCAAAAAGACTCTGACCCACCAGGCGAAAATGCTGAACTATGCAATCACCCATCAAACCCCAAAACCTCAGAAGAGGGAGAGCAGGGAAGAGTCCATCCTGGCCTTTCTGGGGATCGTTGGAACCATCCTCAACCTACTTGTCATTATTTTTGTCTACATCTATACTTCTATCTGACACTAGACTCTGACATGCATGACCAAACTTTCCACTGAGGGAAGATTTACTTCCCAGACACTGGATCAAAGATGACGTACTGTAATGTGTTTTATCTCACCGACATTTGAACATTACTGAATTATGTGGGTAATCAAACAGACCAGATCTGCCTTTTGGATATGATGAACAGTTATTAGTATAAATTCATACATTTTCCTCATGTTTAGAATTTAAACATTATGGTACACAGTTAAAATTATGTCCATCATATTCTCTATCAAAACAAACGTTTTTACATTTTGCTAAAAGGCTTTTTTTCAGAACTGTTGAACATATCATGTGAATGAAATACTTAGCATAAACCTTAGTCCATAGACCATGTTTAATTTTAGACAGGAATAAAAACAAGGAGGTGATAGATAAATACAATGTGCTTAACAACATACCGATTGATTTCATCCGATCGGATGAAACGTCTTAAAAAGAAAAAAAAAAAGTTGGTGAGTTGGTGAAATCTGATCATGATTTAGGAGCTTTAAACAGTTATTGTAAAGACTGTAAGCCTATCCCTCACAGACTCGTTGTAATTTTCATTTGTGTTAAATTCAATATGGCGTCTAATCTGACTAAGCTCTATTCAGACAAGTAAATTATCGTCCCATTTAGACAGGATTTCTCAGCTTTTTCAGGTGAAACAAGGGGCTGCATCCAAAATCGCATACTTCCCTACTATAGAGTAGGCAAAAAAGAGTATGTGACAAAATAAGTATGTTCAAGTTTACAGTACTCATAAAAGAGTAGGCAAAAAGTATACCTACCTACTACTTCCGATGTGACTGAAGTGTGCATACCATAGACATTTTACTATCCCACAAGGCCATGGGAGAAGTGATTTGTGAATGGCAGTGAAGCGACGCAATTGATGCTGGTGGGTCACATAACAATGACAACATGGCAAATGTAGTACATCTAGATTACATACTACACACATTCATACTAGAACATACTCTTTTAGCGGTCGCAAAGTAATAATTACTCATTAGATTATGTAATTTCGGACGTAGCAGTGTTTTCCCATTGTGTTGGTAGCATTCTAAATTGTTGTAATAGTGTTAGTTTGTTTTATTGTAATTTACTAATCACTGAGCAACTCACTGCATTTATTGTCAGTTTACTGCAGTTGTACTTTGTTGTATAGTTTTGATTTACTTTCCTAGATAAAGATAAACAGATTGAGAAACATTTTAATGCATGCTTCATGACATTTGATTCAGATTTATGTTTTTGTTAGCATGATGCTAAAAAAATGCTAACAGCTAATTTGAGAACAGCGTAGGACTAACTAAAACCCTCAATAACACATATGTGACCCTGGAGCACAAAACCAGTCTTAAGTCGCTGGGGTATATTTGTAGCAATAGCCAAAAATACATGTATGGGTCAAAATTTTTGATTTTTCTTTTATGCCAAAAATCATTGTGATATTAAGTAAAGATCATGTTCCATGAAGATATTTTGTAAATTTCCTACTGTAAATATATCAAAACTTAATTTTTGATTAGTATTATGCATTGCTAAGAACTTCATTTAGACAACTTTAAAGGCAGTTTTCTCAATATTTTGATTTTTTTGCACCATCAGACTACAGATATTCAAATAGTTGTATCTCAGCCAAATATTGTCCTATCCTAACAAACCATACATCAATGGAAAACTTATTTATTCAGATTTCAGATGATGTATAAATCTCAATTTCGAAAAATTGACCCTTATGACTGGTTTTGTGGTCCTTTAGTGTTAACTCTTAACATTAACACTCTAACAGGTTCTGCCACTAATCCTATTTTTATCACCTTCCTCACTTACATTAATAACAAGTTCCCTATTTAACAATCTTGCCACCCAGCTAACCTAACACTAATACTAACCCTAACAAGCCAATGACAGTTCACCCAAAAATAAAAATTCTGTCAAACTAAACCTCAAGTTGTTCCAAATCTGGCAAATTTTATCTACTTCTTATCAAAAGTCTATTTTAACAGGGTTAAACATTACTAATCCAAAGGATTTTGTGACACAATCAACATGTGGCAATGGATTGACATCCAGACCATGCAGATTCAGGGTGAGACCAATTTTACAGTGGCAGTAAGAAAATGTTGTAACCTGTTTTCACTAATAAATTTTGTAGCTTGTTTTTCATATATCATGAATTATGGATTTAGATTAGCAAAAAAATATGCAGATGTCAGCTGTACTTTGGATGGTTCAGAATGAACCATGAAAGACAAATTTTGGTCTAGTGACAGATTCTGCTAAAACATACACAAAACGACAATTTATTCAGGTATGAGATTCATTCATTCATTCATTCATTCATTCATTTAGGGTTAAGATTATGTCTTAAAAAGTTTGGGGATTTGAGATGAGTTTCGGGTATGATTATATAATAGGCTCTTTGCTCTACTTTTGCTATGCCCCAAGGTACATTGCAATAAATTAATAAAAATTGAAATTGTAATCATGCAATCATGCTTTTTACAGCACACACACATAACTCTGCAATAAAATTTTCAAAAATGAAGTATTAATGTGAGTAAACTATCTGATTTTATAAAATAAAGTGTTGCTGAAATATCTTTCACAGGAGCAAAACTGTCTTCACTGTTTTTCACCCCATTTCTATCCCACTGAAAAAAAGACGAGTAATAATCAAGATCTTGGGTATATTTGTTAGATACTAGACATTTACTGTATTTGGAGGACATTTTGTGAGCTCTTTCTCTACTGTATTTCTGAGCTGCCAAACAAGATGTGTGAGAGTTCATTAATTTGTACATTTTAAGTGTTCTAACATTTGCGTTTTCTCACACAAAGAAATTGAATGGTTTTATTGTATAACACACAACCTCTCAGTGTATAGAAATACAAATGTGACCCTGGACCACAAAACCAGTCTTAAGTAGCACGGGTATATTTGTAGCAATAGCCAACAATACGTTGTATGGGTCAAAATCATCAGATGACATATAAATCTTAATTTAAAAAATATAACCCTACTGACTGGTTTTGTGGTCTTGTGTCACAAATATCCAGTTTGGAACAAAGCCATGGTCTATGAAGTGTAAAGGTGGATATAAATCATTTAATATATGCAAGAAAGACACAGTCATTCACAATTCAGTTTGTAAATACAAAGTTCACACTTTAGTTTACAAGATTTAGTAAGATTTTAGTGTACAAGATTTGCATATTATTAGGGGTTGTGGGATTGTTAAAGTAAGAGTTTGTGTGATTGTTAATGTATGGAGTAGCCATCTGTAAATCCTTCTTGAGTGTGATATTCCTCTGGGCATCTGTTATCTCAAATATACAAAAGCAATATGAGAGAAGAGGTCTGCTATGTTAAGTTCCTCCCCTGTGGGAATCAGGCAGCTGGGCATCAGCGCACACTGGGTTAATTAAAAGAGATGTGACATCATATTTGCATTAACGTATTCCTACTGCTCTCTTATCATCGTGATGTATCAAGCCCTGGAGCTGAACGAACCGCATGGAGGCCTGGTGCCAAGCCTTCAACAGCCTGAGAAATCCAGACAGAAAGAGAAGGAGGTGGTGGAAGAAGAAAGAGAACATGAGTGGGAGAGAGAGAGAGAGAGAGAGAGAGAGAGAGAGAACAAACATTCAGTTATCTAATCTGCCTTCTCCATTATATATATCATTTTACTTCTAACATTTGTGATGATATCTGATGTTACAAATGTTACTGTAAAATGACGTCATAGATGTGTGTTGTACTGTACAGGAAAAATACAAAGGAAAAACTATTATATGATAAACTGGATTAATATGCATGGCTGTGTTATATAATTAAGCATGCTTTTAACAGGGCTGCAAACTAGACAAGGGAAATTTAATAAAATCTGGTACTGGTTCTCATTCCTCTTAACAAATCCAGTCCCAGTAATTTTTCATTTTCTTTTCAGGGAACAAATAGTCTATTTAAAGAAGAAAAATGCTATTCCATAAATGATGAGATAATTCATAAAAAAGTACAAATGTAATTAGAACAATCCAATAATTGGCTTATATTGCATTAAATAAATAATTAATACATTTCAAAAACATTCTGATGGTACACTGTATAATAATGCAAATGGCTTCTGTTTAATACCCCAAAGTTCTGTATTGGGAGTTTATAAGTTTGACTGGGTATATGCAATTCTGCAAAAAGGACAGGTTGCTTTATGGCAGCAATAAATACAGGTGTACAGCTATTTGCAACAGCTATATTTCTTTCTTTCTTTCTTTGATTCACTAAAATGTACTGTATGATTTTAAAATGTACTGGTTACTTAATGTTTCATATAGATAGCAGTTGCGGTACTGACAAACATGGTGAACAACCCGTGAGAACATTACTGTCCAAAATTAAACATCCTGAAGTTCAAATTACATATTTCATTGTATTGTGTTTTAGGGCTCAATGAAATGATTTTCTTACAGTGCACTGTAAAAAACATTCCGTAAAATTTTACAATAAAAAAAACGGCAGCTGTGGTTGAATTCTACCATAAAAAATATGGTAACAACATTTTAGGTTTTACGTTTTAACTTAAATTTACAGTTAATATACCAACCTATTGAAGTGCTGAAATCTGTTTTGTATCTTTGAAATATTCTGATAAGCACCAAATGCCGGTGGTGATGAGAAAGTCACATGGTGAACCAAAGCCCATCACAAGCAGCTTTTAAATATTAACATATATAGAAGGTGCACAGTGTCATTCACACAAGCACTAAACACCATCTTGGTGAGACTCATTGAACTGAAATATGCAATAAACATTAATTTAACAACATTAGATGTAACATACAACCCTAATAAACATAACTGATAAGAAGAAACATAGTTATTTCAAAGAAAAAACATCAAATTCAAACAAAATTTGAAATGCAACGCAGGGAATTCTGGGAATGTCAATTTACGTTTTTTCCCTGTAAATTTTACAGGAACTTACCGTTAACCATTTAACAGGTTTTTACTGTAGCATTTTCACAGTTTTTTACCGTTAAAATCACGGTCATTTTTTACAGAGTGTGTAATGAAGCCAAATGTTATCAAAGCATCTCAAATGCATTTTAGTGATTAATTCAAGCAGTGCCTTTCTTTTTATAGCTGCAAGCATACTGTATGTGTAGTGTTTTTGTTTACAGTGTGTTCACCTGCCATCAGTGGTTGAACTATAAATCTTAAATGGCATATGTGGTACACAGAAAGAATGAAGAAACTTAAAGAAACCAAGTGTGTCCCTTATTTTCTTCTACTGAGCTGGCAACTCTATTTTTAGTGTCTGACCTTTTATCAAGATTCACAACATTAAAGGTGCAGTTTTTTTTTTCTTTGAAAATAGCTTTTTTTTTTTTTTTTTTTAATCAAATGACCAATCAAATACTGCTTGCTACATCCGCCAGTGCAACATTGGCACGTTCTAGCATTACTAAAAACATTTGGTCTCACACTGTCTTTTTTTAACCTCAAAGTTAATATTAATATTTAGGCTAGGGAAGCTAGTCATGCATAACCATATTAAGGCAGATCTGCCCTGAGCCAATGCAAATAACATGTAATGAGTTATTACCCTGAGATAGTCAGCTCAAAACCTACCCAGTGACTCAGATCAAAAGGAAGGTGCTGATTAATAGTGTGAAGTCATCCATCAAAGCCTTCTGCTGAGGGAATCCCTCAGTGTTGCAATATCGTCTGTACTCCTCCGATTACTCATGTAATGTTTTAAAGGATTCACCCCAAAAATGAAAGCTCTGTCATTATTTAAATATGGTGATTCCAAACCCACATGATATCTCTCTTTCCATGCAACACAAAATGAGAAGTTATCAAGAATGTTTGCATAAGCTTTATCCAATTTATTTATTTATTTATTTTACTTATTCCTATTTTTTGTTAATGATATTTATTTAAATTACACATTACATTGTGTTGTGTTTTTAACACATCAAATTAGAACGTTAGCAATGTCAGCCATGGTCACCATTCACTTTTTTTGTATGGAAAACAGCAGCATGAACATTTTTCAAAATATCCCATTTTGTGTTCCATGGATAATATTAAACACTCAAACTTCTCAAAATCACTTTCGTGGTCCAAGACACATCTTGTACATAGCTTTATAGTAAACAGTATTCTCCAGACAAATTCTCCACAAAGTATGAACATGCTCAATTTCCTTCCACACAAAGTTTTTATCTCCCATCTTCATCATTTTCAATTACAACCGACCTCCCCAGCCCTGAAGGGCTCTGTATGTGAATAGTGTCCATTATCTTCCACTCAAATGATCATTTCCATGTGAAAAATACACAGTTCATTTTTTATGACGCAGAATAAATGAATATCCAAAGTCGAATGACTCCAAAAATTTGCATTCAAATTAGATCACGCCCCCACACGCACCATGTGAGCAACGGCTCTGCTCTGTGCCCTGTCCTGTTCTACTTCCCCGGTACTGTCATCATTGTAGACTCCATCTGTTCATCTGCCGGCAAGAGAGATTTGGCATTAAGATTCATCTGTGAGCCCAAGTTATAAATCACATCTTGACTGGATGATAGCAAGCAATTAGCAGCCAACAATGTGTGTATGTGTGCATGTCAGCGCTTGGTTATGAAAGGGGAAAAAAAAAAAAAGAGGTATAAATGGCTGTAACTTGGATCTTTGGCACAGTGGCTTAAAGGTGAAGTGCATAATTTTTCTAAAACTCATAGACTCAAAGCTAAAACACATTATTGTATTCGGGTTAATTATTCAGAGACTATAAGATGTTTGAGCAATCATGTAATTATTTGAGGATCCTAATCAGGCCAAAACAGCAACATTATTATTGATTCAACCAATGGGGTGAGTTTAGGGCGGGACTATTTGTATGTCTGACCAATAACAGACAAGGGGAGTGTTCAACATGTTTGCAACTCATAGTTTAGTGCCACTAGTGATGCTAAACACATTTCAGCTTTAAATTGAAAGGTTTCTGTGTGACTTTGGAGTTTTATGAAGTGTTTTGACTTTTAGTTTTGAAAAACCTTTGAGAACTTGTGAAGGAGGATGGTTCATTTAATCCAGAGAAAATCTTGTCCTTGAGAGAAAGAACAACAATCAATAGAAACCCATTTGATCTTAAAGCAAATTTACAAAAATAAATAAATAAAATAAAGCCTTTTTAAAGCCTCTCCAACCATTTGGATCTATCAAAAAAACAAAAAAAAAAAAACAAACATCTGATGTGGAATGATTTTCACAGAACAAATAAACAATTTTACTTTAGATGAGTACTTGATTATAAATACCACATATATATATATAAACTTGAATGACAATTTTTTTATTTATATTTATTTATTTATTTAAGAGACAAAGTTGTTACATTTCTCTGTGCATCAGAACTTAGTCCTTCATTTTGTAACAGACTAAACATCTTTCACGAACTGGAAAACTTCGATTTGCATTACATTTTAACATAAGAACGGATGGCATTTTTAATGTGTGAGGCTTCTGGTGGCTTCCAGTTATTTTTCCTGTACAAAAACAATCAGTTATGTTGCTTGATATTGCAAACTGGTATTTGTTGTCATATAGTTTTAACTTACTATCATAATCAGGAGCATACTGGTTTGAATTGCAAATAGTAAACCCGAGGCTTGGCCTGAGCTCCGAGTTCAACCCCCCATTGTGGTTCTACAAAGAGGGAGAATAACAGAAATAGAGGAGGAGATTTGGGAGGTGGAGGGACGCCGGAAGAATTGTTGCTTGGATGGCTCAACGACTGCTGCTTATGTAGACTCGTAATGATGACTGACAGGACTGAATGATTAGGCTCCTCCCAAACCTTCATTTGGAACTTCATTTATTGCACTTTGTTATTATTCTAGTTAGTTATCAGTAGTGGCCAATGAATCAGAAGTCCAGCACATTCACAGAAAACAGCTTACTTCACCATTGCAAAATAAGGTGGATACTGTACTGAAAGGGTCTCATATTTACTTGCTACAAATCTAGAAGCTGTTGTTTTTACTCGTAGCCAAACTCTGTGTGAAAAACACTGATTTTCCTAATATTCAGGTACATATTGCTTTCTAAAGGGTTAAAGTAAGATACAGACCATGGTTTTTTCACAGCAGATTTTGTTGACAGGCTTTTCCCACAGCATATGGAGCGAATTTGCAGCTGAGCATATTTGTTGTTGACAGTTTTCTCTGCCTTTTGATGCTCAGTGTTTATGGCTTCTATAAGCCTCACTATCCTTAAGGATTTGACCGTATTGTGATAGACTCAGGTCATATTGACCTCCATTCTTCCCACCATCAGAGATGGCAAAAGCCATAGACAAGGGTAATAAGTACTGTATAAATTTAGTTTAATAAATTTAACTGCTTAATTCAATTCAAATTTCAATAAATGGTTAATTTGTGTTTATTAATTTGGTTTAGATTGAGAATTAATCCTGCTGGTTAGAGCTAATTGTGGATAATGGATCATATGGTTTGTCTCAGACTCTTTAGTTGCTTAAAATTCAACTGAATCACACAAAATGTCAGGCAGACACCTCAAGTTTGGACGTGTCTACTGAGAAGGAAGTATTAAAGGTCAAGTCACTGTGTGATTAGCCATTTAACTATAATATATTGTGACAGGGGCATTTACTCACTCAAGCTCTCTGTTATTGAACAAAAATGCAGATTTTCTTAAATAGGTCATTTTGTTCGAACTTGATTTTTACAGGTTTTAATATGAATCTTATTTAATAACTTTCTTTAGGTGCGCTTCAAAGGTGGGAATAAGTTTTATCACCTCTAGCTATAGAGATTTGTAATTTGGTTTCCTGAAGCAGTGGCATTGCATATAAAGGGCCACAGCTGTGGTGAGGTAAATTGCTGGATATCTCCTCATTAAGGTTCTCATTAAAATGGGAACCAACAAATACTCATTAGTCCTTCCTCACAGTGAGGGAGACAAATCTGACACTTATTTAAAACTTCCTCAAGGTTGTCTTTGCTCTTTTTGTATACTTTGTCTACTATAATTGTAGAGGTTATCTCATTTGTGTGCAAAAACCTCACGCACTGTAAAAAAAAAAAAAAAATAAAGTTGAGCCAACTTAAAATTTTAAGGCAACCAGCTTCAGCAGATTTTTGAGTTCTCTCAACTTTTTTTTGTAGGAGATTCTCAACTTTTTGTTGTATAAACTTAAAACAACAAGTTGAGAAAACTCAAAAATCTGCTGAAGCTGGTTGCCTTAAATTTTTGAGTTGGCTCAACTATTTTTTTTTACAGTGTGCAGATAAAGAGATTCAAATGGACATATAACAAATTTAAAGAAATATTCATTTTGGTTACGTCTATATATAATATAATATAATAATAACCAAAGTATTTTATTTTATTTTATTTTATTTTATTTTTTTATTTTAGAAAGGAAGTAAATTTCAGAGACACATTTTCCAATAGCTCTGGTGTGCTGTTACTACGGATACAGAGAGCCCGAGCAAATATAATGGTGAATCAAAGTGACAAGACTCTCAGATGAACCCAGTAGAAACCTGTCTTAAACCTAGAGAAAAGAAAAAAACCTGATCTGACCCTTAAAAATGACTTTCATTAGCATAACCGAAAGCAGTCAGATAGATTCAGTCATTTAAAATTGACTTTAGATGTTATAGCCATATTTCAGATTTTGGAAATATGCTACCCAATACAAAACATTTGTAGAGTCCCTTTGGACGGGTGTTCTAGAAACTATATCATCTGTAATGAAGCAGCTCAGATCACATCGAGTAAATCATTCTGACCTTTAAAATCCCCAAAATTAATTTTGACTCAGCATGTGTTCGGCCCCCTCTATTCACTCAATAGCGTCAGCGTCTCGTCTGCTTTATGTAAGGGGAGTATCTAAATTCAATGAGGTGCTGACCTCGTCAGATGAAGAGGGCGGACAGATGCCCGTTAAACTGATTGAAGCTTAAGGGAAATGTGATCTTCATACAGTATGTAGATGGAGATGGTGAAGATGCGAAAATACAACAGCTTGAATTATGATGACAAAGTGCATTTTTGACCTATAATACTTCCTCATGTGTCTTTTATAATCATTGTTAAAAAGTATTTAGTTTGAGATTCTGGTAAAAGAAAGCTTTAATGATTCTTATTGTGTAATAGTAAAGAAGTGCTTCTGAGATGGATGGATGGATGGATGGACGGACGGACGGACGGACGGACGGACGGACTCATACAGGTTTGGAACAATTTGAGGGTGAGTAAATGATGACCAAATTTTCATTTATAGGTGAACTATTCCTTTAGGTTTAATGACGAGTAGAACATCAACAAACACAACACTTGAGGCTTCTTTCTATGTTAATGCCATTGTGTTTTCATGTGGGCTGTAAGTAAATCATTGAAGGAAAGCAGAGCAGAGGGATGTCCCTTGACCCCTATAAATTGCTTTATATAAAATGTCTCCTACAATAAATTTTGAAATGACAACAGCTGAGTGTGCCTGGGGTAACCACACAGCCCCGATCAACATTGCCTTCTCTACTTCCATTATGGCTGGGCTTCTCCCAGCATGCATTAGTACAGAAACACTCCTGAATTAGGTCGAGTGAGCAATGCATACGTCTTTGTTGATGTAACCGCACAGAGATGGATTACTATACTTTACTGGAAACAGCTGCTATCAGATTGTAAAGGGGAAAAGAATTCTGTAATTTGACGAAGAGCCAACCGGAGCAGAAAATCAGCTCCGTGGAGGACTAACAGACTCGTGACCTTTATCTGCATTTACTGTGTTTGTTTGGTCGGTGGAAAGGAAGAGCCTGCCAGTCTCTCCCGTGAAATCCCATTCATTTTGAAACAATAACACATTGCTTCCGCTTTCATTTTTGGTCTCTGATTTAGAGTGAACCATTTTACAACTATCTTTGAATTAGAGTCGCACTAAAAAATTCAACCATATTCACAATGGAAAGTATATTTTAAGTTTTTGTTTTTTCCAGAGCACTCTGTGGGATCAATAAGCACAAAGTAAAGGTTGCATTAAAAGCATGCTTCATTTCTAATACTCATGCAATTTAATATCTCAGCAATGCATGAAACTGCACAGAAGATCATAAAAATAGGTTGAACCATCATATCTGATTCACGAGTTCACACTAACATATATGATTGAGCAATAAGTAAGCATATTTGGCGTGCTGTCAGGAGGGAGGGCTCCGAGCTCGGGATAGAGCCCGAACCCAGAAAACTCCCCCCCCATCCCAAGAATGGGATGAAATTAGATTGGAGTGCGGAGTTGGGGTGGAGGCGGGATGCTGGAAAACTGTCATAGAACAGAGGTGAGTTGGCTGTATATATACACCTGATGTGCTTGTTAAGGTGATTAGCTGACGAGCTGCACCTGGGCCGGACTGATTATCTGATCGTGCTCCTCCCGAACCTTGTTAATAAAACATCATTTATTGTATCTGCCATAAACTATCACTTAGAGCTTGATTCAAAAGCACTGAAGTATAAAGTTAAATAAAATATTATGATGAAAAATATAAAAAAGCTTAATAATATATTATAGAAAATGTATAGGTTTTCTTTGTCACATTGTCACAAAATGCAATATAAAGTCTCATTGTGAGATGTAAAGTTGCTATGTTTTACTACTATTACTATTATTAATATTATTATTATTATTATTATTGTTATTAGTGAGCAATCAGCTTGTTGAAATAAAAGGTACATCTGATGTTAAGTTTGTTTAACATCAGTTCACAAATGAACTATATAATTGTTTAAATAAAATATATTGTTTAAATTGTTCTACTGCCTTTAGTTATATATATATATATATATATATATATATAAATTTAAAATGCTTAAACATTTAAAGTAACAACAGTGAAATTTAAAGTTTAGTGTCACATTCCGAGAAACAAAGTTGCATTTGTGAGATTTAAAGTCACATTATGAGAACAGCAAAGTCACATTTGTGAGACAAAGTCAGAAACAAAGTTGCTTTTGTGAGATTTTGTCACATTTTGAGAAACAAAGTCACATTTGTGAAATATAAAGTTGTTTAAGTATAGTGCTAGCAACACCAGGGTCATGAATTTACAAGATATAACATCAAATTACGAGAAGCAAAGTTGCATTTTAAGAGATTTAAAGTTGTGTTACAAGAAATTGTAATGCAAGTTGTATAGTACTAGAAACATCATGGTCATGAATTCAATTAATTCAAGGAATGTGGGATCTGATACACCTTTAATGCAATGTAAAGGCTAACACTGCACTGAAGAAAAAAACAAAAAAAAAACGGTAAGCTAAAAAATTGGCTTCATGCAGTAACATCTAAATTAATTGGTTTTATTCAAATAAAAAAAATGTTGTTTAACATTACTGAATCAACCTAATTAAAGTTACACAAACAAAACTAAATAAGATTAGGCAGATGGCTCTTTAACGTAACAATTGCAGTTTACCACTTTTTACAGTATGCGCTGAAAGATGCTGACCAGTGCCTCAGAGTGTTACCCCTGTCAGCTGTTGGCACTGGTTGGTGCTTGATTTCACCAACATGTTCAACTGCTGTTTTTCAGGTCATTTACATACTGTAATCTGGTGACTGGCGTCTGTCTCTGCAGTTTGAATCAGCCTCAAGTCGCTTTAGATAAAAGTGTTGCGATTATGGGAAGTAAAGTCTTAACTGGGAGACATAAAGCCACATTGCATCATTTTTCCATAAATAAATACCTGATAAACAAGGTGCAGACAGTTTTAAATTGGGTCATGGAGACCCAGCATTTACAAACACCAGAGGGATGATATATATTCAAGAGTTTAGAAAGGACAAGAGCTCATCTCCACCATCCTAACTATGCATCATCTGCTCAGCATCATAATGGCTTTTGTTATATGGGCTGAGGTTTTATCAGCTGTCTGAGGAAGGGATTACACTTCACAAAATAGGGCCGTGGGTGATTTCAAAGAAAATTTGGAATTGTATAAAGTAACAAATAAATCAGAATGAATCAAGCAGTCAGTCTGTGTATAAAGAATCACATTTACATGCATGTGTGGTTCAAGTGTATTAGAAAACTGGTGCAAAAATAGGTAGTCGCTATTCCTATAGCCTGGGGCGTCTGTTTAGCATATTTTTGTATTTGTCTAAGCGCTCATTCCATTGTGCTTTGTTTTTCACACTTAATAGTCATCATGCATATAAAGAATGTTATGACCTACACCACAATCACACCAACAAATGGCTGGAGGGTGAATAGTCTACATATTAAAAACACTGGATCTCATTACACAGAAACAAGGATGCAGTCAAAGTCATATTTGTTTCCATTCTTAGTGGTTTCTAATTAGCTAGGTTCTATTTTAAATATGTAATATAATATAATATAATATAATATAAATGTGTCCACTTTTCAGGCCTACAATAGCATTAGATCTACCCACCTACTCAGATAACACTAATGAGCAGAATGGTCTCTAAAGGCTTCCTTCTTGGAGGTCTGTTGCTATGAGACAAACATTTAACCAGAAAATGTGGCCTAACCTTTATCAATGGCTTAAGGGATTTCCGGTTTAGACATTAATAATTGATGCGCTGTGACCTGTTATTCTGAGGACAGTTGCTGTGGGCGTCACAGCGCCTCCGACTCTCATCTCAGATGTTTCAGCTCAAGAATTTATTTCTCCGAAAAGATACGTCCACCTCTTCTCTTCCTCAGTTGCACTTCAAGGCACATTACGTAACTGTTTTGCGAGTGGATCCATCATTGGCTTTTTTTTTCCCTAGCATGCTGTTCTGACAGAGTTTGTCTGGGAGTTCAACAACTGTCTGCTTTGATAAACTTTCTCCATCCCAGTGTGATTGTTTGTTTGTGTATATTGTACTGTACTGCTAAACAAAAATTCCTTTGGAGGATTTAACATCCATAAATATTCATTGTCATAATATAGAAAATTGCTTTGGCGTCTAATGGTGTTTTTTTATTAAAGATGAATTGTGAAATCGATTTCTTAACACACTTTCACCTCAGCTGTATTTCAGACATTTGCGTATAATTACATTCTGTTATCAAATGTGGACCTATTACTGTAAGTTTTATTATGCATTCAATGACAGGACACCCTTGTGAAACAAAGTAAACTTATTATGGAAATAATGTAGTTTAAAGGACACATATTATGCAAAATTCACTTTTAGATGTTGTTTGAACATAAATGTGTGTTGGCAGCGTGTGTGTACATACCACAACCTCATAATGATAAAAATCCACCCGCTCTTTTTTTTTTTTTTTTTTTTTTTTTTTAATCCCCATAAATCATAAGCAGTGTCTCAGAACAAGCCATTCACAGAATCCATAAAATGTGATGTCACATTTTAAAGGCTCCGCCCATGACTGTTGATGGACACTGAGCCACACACAATCTGCCATGTTTATCTTCACGCTAGAGCACTTAAAACAGCATTCAGGTAAAAAAAAAAAAAAAAAAAAAAAGTCTTATTATTAAAGCTGTCGATGTTATTCAGTCCAGAGCAGTGAGTGATTGTCTGCCTTTATTTTATTGTTTGGGTCATATTTTTAGCATAGACAGCAGTATAGGCACTGTATATTATGCTGCTGTCACTTAATACACAGATCTAACATAAACATGCAATTTCTCTTCGAACTGTTTACCTTCACAGACATACCCAACTGTGTTTTTGTAATTTATGCGTGTTTTTTTACATAGACCTGAGTGTATTTGACAGTTTAGGTGCAATAAGACATGAAAGAGAACTTAGTTTAGTACTCACATGCCGAGTGATAGCAGCTTTCTGTGTGCGTGCTTCAGATGTGTCCACTCAGAAAACCTTATATTAGAAGTGTAAATTTATATGGTTTTAAAACGCATGATTTTAGCGCAATAGACATGATAATCAAAACTTAACTTTTTTTTTTTCGCAGAGTATCTGAGATAAGAGCTGTAAAGGCACAGCCCTTTCTTGGCATAGACAATTGGTGCCCTTTACTGTAAAATAATCTATGTTGATAATATTGGAAAGCAAAGAGTTTTTGGTAGTCACTGACTTCCAGTAGAGAACAAAATACAGTTGTCAATTCAGTTGTCAACAAGTCAATTGCTAGCAACATTTTTTATTTTTTTGTTACCAATATTCTTCAAAATATCTTCTTGAAACAACAGAAGAAAGAAAACCATGAACGTTTGGAAATGAAGGCTGAGTAAACAATGGCAGAATCTTTTTTTTTTTATAAGCGAGCACATCTAATGTGTGTTTTCTCATCACACATCAATGCATAGTTAAAAGGCAATGCTAAACGTATCCTGAACTCTGTGGTCAAATGTGTGAGGGTTCCTCAAGTGTACAGCGATTCTGTCCTCTAAACCCCATTAACCTGCCAGTAGGGTGGCATTTTTGTGCTCACAGACTAGAATGACGATTACCTCTCACATTTGCAATTCAGATTATTGTCATGCACAAAAGAGAGAGTGTGGCAGTTCAATAATCTTCCATTAACAGATTGTGGATACGTGTGTCAAGTATCGACTGTTTCACCTCGACACCATCAGCTCCTCAAAAGTGTTTGTGACTAGAATCTTGAATCACATAGAAAGCTGTTTATTTATGTGACATCTCAACTTGATCTATTATAGGATAGATTAATATTATTGTTGAGAAAGCATTATTAAAAAAAAAAAAATCTTAGCTTGAATCCATATTGCCTTATTTACTATCGGTGATGATCCAAGAGAAGCAAAAACTGAGCATGGTGTGTGTGTGTGTGTGTGTGTGTGTGTGTGTGTGTGTGTGTGTGTGTGTTCCACAACTCCATGTTCTGAATCCGCACTAGTTAGAAGATGCCAACATCGGTTTTGTCATTAATAGCAACAGTTCATCTCCATAAATTATCACTAGGACAGTGAACTTGATTTTAATGTCAGCTTCTTTGAACCTTGTATCTAATGGAGGAGAAACTAGGCTTTTTTCCAAGACAATTTCCTCAAACTTGATCTCAGATTAGTATCTCATAACAGCAGCAATATCTCACCCTTGCTGATTATTTGCAAACCTTTTGCAGGTTTTAACACATTGTATTTTATGGCAGACAATTGTTCATAACATAATGGATCTGGATACATTAAATATTTGTCACATTCTGACTCCCTTATTAATTATAAAATGTCTTACTGCATTTAGCTTCATATAATTCAAGTCTCGTTCCTGAGCACTCCATCATGGACAGCGAGCCTTATACGTTTACCTTCATACAAGTATGTATTCCTTTATCTCAAATTATGATCATATTAATTTAACTGTTTTGTTTACCTACTTAATGTTTTATTAGATATTGTTTTGTATGCTAAAAAATATAAAAATAAAAAATAAAAATAAAAAAGTCGACAATTATTTTGCATTTACAAATCTCCGGCAAATCCATAAAACTGTCTTGAACGTTTTTTGGTTTGCTACTGTTTAAGGCTGTGGAAATATACATATTTCTGGTGTCAATAAATCGGACAAAATTGGCTTTGAGAGAGCAGTTCTTAGTAAATATTTCCAGCTCATGTGGCGCATCTACAAAAGCTTTATCTAAAAATCTTTCAGAGACGTTCGCTAGGTCGGCGTCACAAAAACAACTGAATATGAATAAAACAAGCACAAGCTCTCTCTCGCTCTCTCTCACTCTCTTTCTCTCTCTCTCGTTTCCTCTACTCTGGTCTGTCTCATCCTCGCCTAGCTGTTGATCCGTCTCTAAAATGATCGCAGACGCACATCAGATGTTGAGGATTCATGTACCTGGAGGCTGGAGCTGAACTCGACGATGTCATTTGGATGTAAATAGGTTACCCCGGTGGACAGAGACGACACAGAAAGCTAGTTTACCTGACCTTCCTGAAGCTTTAGTTATTGTTCTGATAAGCAAATTATCATGGATCTGTCATTTATGGCCGCGCAGGTAAGGCATTCAACGCTTTCGTCTAGACTCTCGAGCTATAGATAGAGATACTGTACATAAAGGTATACATAAAGTCATAAAGTCAGCTTGAACTTCACATGGAACTCAGCTTGTTGAAGTCAGACTGTACAAACTTCAGCTTAATCATATCAGAAAAACTATTTTAGATAGGCTAGTCTACTATATACACTGTAGGTTCAAAAAGTCTAAATTCAAAACTCTAGATGACATTTAAAATACTGGAATTAATTGTATGGCAACGTAAAAATAAACAACGTTTTAGGATTTTGGCATTTTAAAACCACATTATTTATGTTTCTGCACATATTAGGTCACTAATCAAATACATTTGTGCGCAAGTGTATGATGAACTGCTTTGTACAAAAGGTTGCATGGTCTTTCTTCCATTGAAGCACAAGATGTTCTTTGTGACATTTTCAAATCATGCTGGGGAACATGGATCACCAGTTTTGTTGTTGTTGTTGTTGTTGTTTCACAAACTCGT